>OY804608.1:9994766-10166284 GCA_963680895.1 Fragum sueziense
ACTAGCCACCATTGAGATGCAAAAATGAACCTTAATCCGCCTTAAAGGATAACCTCAAAAAAATTACGAGTTCGCAGTTCATCCTTATAAATCGCTCGGAAATGGTTTAAAAAACTATACAAAAAAGTCATTACGTGAGGGAAAGCATTAACGCATTGCAAACCAGCAGCCAAATTATCGATTTTACCGATACACAAAATATGCCGCATCAATTACTTCCCTTGGATTCTGTATCCTTGGATACAAAATAGTCGAACCTGTCTACATTGACAACTGCGTCATTTATCGATAATCGAGTGGTCTGATATAAAGGTTTATGGGAATATCGCTTCAAACTCCTTTTGTGTGTAACTTACGATTGCAATGTTAACTTAGTAACCCATAAAACATTATACATGTAGTATATAGTTGCTTTTCCGAGGAAATCAAATTGAAAACGAAAGTGGATTCTGAGATTGAACCAGGACCGTACAACTTCTACTTAATTTGTACCGTCAGGTCATTCAAAGATTAAGCAAATTTTGATGACAAACAAATTTTTATCCAAATGCAGTGATAAAACATAATTATCAAGATTGCGTGTTCATGAGTGCTGCTCCTAAATAAAAATGCGATATTCTCTGTCGTTCGAAACAGGCATTGTTTCAATTCACAGGGTTTCATCTAACCCACTACCAAGGCAAAAACTAAGAATTGGCTGGTCTAAATTCAAAGATGTTGCAGACGAAAATTGCAAGTGAATGGTATTTACTTTTTGTCTCTTTGGGTAGAAAACATTGTATAAAGGAAGAAATTGCCTGTCTAAATCAATTTCTTCTTTTACCATGATTTTTGCCGAAGCCATTATCTCGTGAGTGAAAAAAAATGAAGTGGAAGAGAAATACAATCTATGTGTGTTGGTTTTCCCCTAAATTTGTCATTTAACAAAACCTAGTATTGACGCTCAAAAAGGCTTGGTAAAAACATTGAGACAAAGATGAAAATGCTGATAATCGACGTGATCACCTTTTGTCTCAATATTTTCCGCGACATATAGAGAACCCCCATTTTATCATCATCCCTTTGTTATCTGCAGCGGCTGTTAAAATTGAACTCTAAATTAGTGCTATTTGGGAAAGAGTTGAGAGCGCATAAAGATCGTTTTAGGCATTTATCGATCAGTTTTGATATATTTAATATTGTATCAATATGAGTTGCAGGCGATTATATTAAGATTGTTGGGCAATTTTTTAATTGTCATGAGATATCAAAGTATTGCTAAAAGGTTAGGAGAAAATGGTGACCTCAGCATCTAATCCTTTTCTCTCTTATTTTTATTCGTTTATTTATTTTTTGTTTCCTTGTGTCATCGAAAATAAAAGGATCATTTTTGGAAAATGATTAAAATCGAAAATAGCATTAATAGATTTTCTTTACAAACATTAATTGGAAATAAACACCTTATTACATTATGAGCTGATTAATTACAAAAACGGGTGTAAGATACTGGTCAATAAACACGCGGGTGTCAAAGATGTCATAAAACACATGTATATTCGCTCCCTTTACTCAGTACAGCAATTATTGGAAGTAGTTTTCAAAATTATAATGCCCTTTTCTAAAACATATGATCCGGTGAAAACCAGTTATAAAACGATCATAGTTTTCCCTTTTTAATTCAACAATCCGAATCTCCTCGCTATATTGCAAATAAATTCTCTCTTTATCAATATCAAATTGATCTTATGTAGCTTCGAAATTGGAAACATCTAAAACATTGTAGTTGTGGAAAGGATTAACCCATATCCAAACGGCAAAAATACTCTGGTCTCGTCTGAAATCAAAGGTGTTGCAGACAACAATTTCAAGAGAATTATTGTTAATTATTTCTATTTTATTTTGTGTGTGGTGGAGGTAGAAAACATTGTGGGAAACTGCAAGACAAGCAATTTCTTCATTTCTCACGATGTTTTCCACAACCTTTTTTTGAGGGGCGAAGTCATTGTGATGGAATGTGTTAAAGCGATATCGTTGAATGAAATCCTGATTAATTGTCAATTCAAATGAAACGTCACCGAAAATCAAATACTAATTTTTAAGAAGTCATCAAATTCTTTTTTAAGACCGTTTGACTAATCTGTTTTTCACACTTAGTAACGAACAATGGAATTGATTTCATTGATTATGGAATAAAATTTGATGATGTCTAAAGTAATTGACTGATGTAAAATTGGTCAATGTCATACGATCAACTGGATTTTCGACGACATCGTGTCATCTTATTAACCCATCACTGGACGGCGAAAGTTGAAAGGATTAAAAAAAAAAGTCGTCCGTCCCACGATGATACGTGTTTGAATTTGCGTATTTTATCGACAATCGAGTGATCGGATATCATGGTTTTTGAAAGAGACACGTGTTTAAATTCAGATTCCTAACTTAACACGGATGTTTGACCAGTCTAAAATAAATAAAATTGAATATTTTGATAAAATATATCCATTTTTACTTTCATAATGAATGTTTGAATTGATATGTTGTTTGTAAAAACATTTGCATGTATGTAAATTGCGTCATTGCCATATTTCCATGCTACTATTGTAAATGGCCAATGGCATATTTTTTGCCGAATGCCTTTCAATAAAGTTTTTGAGTTGAGTTGAGTTGCTAATTAGTGAGGAAATCGTGATGTGATGGTGAGCATGTTAAATTTTGCGATTTTCTTTTCAATATTTTCTAGGTTGCACAAAAATCCCATTCGTTCCTTCATTTTTCAAAAAAAAAAAAATGATATTATTTCAATCATTTCGTGCTTGTCCTCCGTTTACTCTTGTACGATCACTTCATTACGAGATAGTAGTTGAAAACGGCGTAAACCCCCAATAACCAAACTTATATTGCTGAAATTCAGTGTCATATTCTACTTCGAAAATTACGTCACTAGTCACGTGACCGACCAAGTGCCCCGGTCATATGAATATAAAATATGACCTAAGGGAAGTAATTTAAAAGTAACTTACAAGGGAGATAATTTTTCGCACAAATTACAATACGGAAAATTAAAATCTTTAATAATTTCTTTTTTCATTCATAATTTGAAAAATGTTTTAACTAAAATTATTCATTCAATGATGTTGTTTTGTAAAAAAGAAGAATCAGACGGCTATGATATTACCCTTTAAATCGTTTACCAAGCAACCCAACTAAAGACTTTTCCAATTTGAAAATCTGCTAAAGATGACTAAAAAGTTTAAAGATACTGACACAGAATGACGAGCAGTCTCTTCATCTTCCACAATATTTTCCAATGTTTTCAGCTTATGAGGCGTCAAAGTGTACCATTAAGTGGGAATGGGTTTATTGGTTTCAGAATAAGTTTCCCTTATAAAACATTTTGGGTATATTTAGGCTTCTCATCAAAGCAGCGCTATTGTTGTGAATGGACCTAAATATGTCAACTTTTCATTTTTCCTTCTATTTTCAGTATTCGCAATGTTGCTAGGAGACACATTATGGATAGATTCCCTTGACACAGCTAATGATTACAGAAAAGAGGTCAGATAGAGTTACACATAGATTAAACTTTTTTCTCAAATGAGAAAATTTTAGACTCGAAGTTGAAAACTGCTGTAGATGACAAACTTGATGTTAAAAAACATAGAATGTGTGTACAGCACTAAAAATATTGGGGCAAAAGGAGAAAATGTTAATTACATATGTATCAGTATTTTCTTCTTCTGCCTCAATATTTTCCCAAGTCTTTTCTATTAGGAACGTCAAAACCAGGTCTTGTTTGGGAAAGGGTTAAATTCTTTACTTTTTTAGAGTATCCCAATTTGAAAGGAGTAGCAGATGACAAATGATTGATATTAAAAGTGGAAAATGAGTATGTTATACCATGGAAAATATTGGGGTAAAAGGAGAAATTGCTGACCATCAGCAATTTCTTCTTTTATCTCAATGTTTTCCCAAGCCTTTTCTGTTACGGAAAGTCAAAAGACAGTCTTGTTTGTTAAAAGCCTTTCACTGGATTTTGATGACATTCTTGTAGGCAACTAAGAGAATATGAAAAAGATTCAGATTTTGAATGTTTGCAATTAAACACATAGAAAAACATTCTTTGAAATCTAAAATCATTGTGACAAAATCACATAACCATTGATCATATTTTTGGTTAAATGGCTAAATGACGTAAAAATTGAATAGTTTTCTGAATAACAGAATAGGTATTTGGTCCAATCTCTACTTGTTTCATATCCCAATTTTATTATATTTCAGCTTGTAAAATTCACAAATTGTCCGACCATCCTCACAAGAGAGGGAGACAGAATTCGCAGCAATGGCAAGTTTGGAGGACTGATGAACAAAGCCCCACCCGTAGAAAAGTTACGAGGGGTCATATTTGGGTCCCCTGTACCCTCAGAGGTGAAGCAATACAGTTGGACAATAGGTGAGTTTTTATATTGTCACTTTTCAACAAAAACCTCTTAACTGCAGCTTAAAACTGCATCAAAAAACTGCAGCTTAAGACTACAGCTTAAAACTGCAGCAGAAGTGAAACAATTAAGCTGGACAATAAGTGAGTTTTTATTCTGATGCTTTTCAACAAAAATCTCGTAACTGCAGCTTGTTTTAAGCTGCAGTTACGAGATTTTTGTTGAAAAGCCACAATATGCTGTACAGACATGTATATTTGCCTAGTAATGGCAAGTTTGGAGGACTGATGAACAAAGCCCCGCCTGTAGAAAAGTTACGAGGGGTCATATTTGGGTCACCTGTACCGTCAGAAGTGAAACAATACAGCTGGACAATAGGTAAGTTTTTATATTGTTGCTTCTCAACAAAAACCTTGTAATTGCAGCTTAAAACTGTAGCAGAAAACTGTAGCTTTAAGACTACAGCTTAAAACTGTAGCAGAAGTGAAACAATACAGCTGGACAAAATGTGAGTTTTTATATTGTCACTTTTCAACAAAAATTTCTTAACTGCAGCTTAAAACAAGCTGCAGTTATGAGATTTTTGTTGAAAAGCTACAATATGCTGTACAGGCATGTATATTTACGTAATAATGGCAAGTTTGGAGGACTGATGAACAAAGCCCCACCTGTAGAAAAGTTACGAGGGGTCATATTTGGCTCTTCTGTACCATCAGAAGTGAAGCAATACAGCTGGACAATAGGTGAGTTTTTTTATTGTCACTTTTCAACAAAAATCTCATAACTGCAGCTTAGAACAAGCTGCAGTTATGAGTTTTTTGTTGAAAAGCCACAATATGATGCACAGGCATGTACGTAGATTCAAAGTAATGGTAAGTTTGGCAGGCTGATGAACAAAGCCCCACCTGTAGAAAAGTTACGAGGGGTCATATTTGGGTCCCCTGTTCCGTCAGAAGTGAAGCAATATAGCTGGACAATAGGTGAGTTTTTACATTGATGCTTTTCAACAAAAATCTCGTAACTGCAGCTTAAAATTGCATCAGAATACTGCAGCTTAAGACTACAGCTTAAAACTGCAACAGAAGTGAAACAATACAGCTGGACTATAGGTGAGATTTTATATCGTCACTTTTCAACAAAAAAATCGTAACTGCAGCTTGTTTTAAGTTGCAGTTACGAGATTTTTGTTGAAAAGCCACGATATGCTGTACAGGCATGTATATTTACGTAGTAACAGCAAGTTTGGAGGGCTGATGAACAAAGCCCCGCCTGTAAAAAAGTTACGAGGGGTCATATTTGGGTCCCCTGTACCGTCAGAAGTGAAACAATACAGCTGGACAATAGGTGAGTTTTCTATTGTCACTTTTCAACAAAAATCTTGTTATTGCAACTTAAAATTGCAGCAGAATACTACAGCTTAAAAATGCAGCAGAAGTGAAACAATACAGCTTTCCAAACTTACCATGGTGAGTTTTTATATTGATGCTTTTCAACAAAAATCTTGTAACTGCAGCTTAGAACAAGCTGCAGTTACGAGATTTTTGTTGAAAAGCCATAATATGCTGTACAGGCATGTATATATACATAGTAATGGCAAGTTTGGTGGACTGATGAACAAAGCCCCACCTGTAGAAAAGTTAAGAGGGGTCATATTTGGGTCCCCTGTACCCTCTGAGGTGAAGCAATACAGCTGGACAATAGGTGAGGTTTTATATTGTCGCTGTTCAACAAAAATATCGTAACTGCAGCTTGTTTTAAGCTGCAGTTACGAGGTTTTTGTTGAAAAGTTTTAAGCTGCAGTTATGAGATTTTTGTTGAAAAGCCATGATATGCTGTTCAGGCATGTATATATTTATATAATAATGGTAAGTTTGGAGGACTGATGAACAAAGCCCCTCCTGTAGAAAAGTTACGAGGGGTCATATTTGGTTCGCCTGTACCCTCAGAAGTGAAGCAATACAGCTGGACAATAGGTGAGATTTTATATCGTCGCCTTTCAAACAAAAATCTCATAACTGCAGCTTAAAACAAGCTGCAGTTACGAGAATTTTGTTGAAAAGCCACGATATGCTGTTCAGGCATGTAAATATTTATGTAATAATGGTAAGTTGGGAGGTCATATGAACAAAGCCCCACCTGTAGAAAAGTTACGAGGGGTCATATTTGGGTCCCCTGTACCATCAGAAGTGAAGCAATATAGCTGGACAATAGGTGAGTTTTTTATACCATCGCTTTTCAACAAAAACCTCGTAACTGCAACTTAAAACTGCAGCAGAAAACTGCAGCTTAAGACTACAGTTTAAAACTGTAGCAGAAGTGAAACAATACAGCTGGACAAAATGTGAGTTTTTATATTGTCGCTTTTCAACAAAAATTTCTTAACTGCAGCTTAAAACAAGCTGCAGTTATGAGATTTTTGTTGAAAAGCCACAATATGCTGTTGAAAAGCCACAATATGCCTTACAGGCATGTATATTAACGTAGTAATGGCAAGTTTGGAGGACTGATGAACAAAGCCCCACCTGTAGAAAAGTTACGAGGGGTCATATTTGGGTAGCCTGTACCATCTGAGGTGAAGCAATACAGCTGGACAATAGGTGAGTTTTTATATCGTCACTTTTCAACAAAAATACTGTAACTGCAGCTTAAAATTGCAGCAGGAAACTGTATCTTAAGACTACAGTTTAACCCTTTCCCAAACAAGACCTGGTTTTGACGTCCCTTAAAGAAAAATTTTGGGAAAACATTGAAACAAAAGAAGAAACTGCTGATAACCAGCAGTTTCTCCTTTTGTCTCAATATTTTCTGTGCCATATTTTACACAAATTCTGTCGTTAATAACATTCATTTTGTCATTATACCCCCCAAATTCAATTTGGGGGGTATATAGGAGTCAGGTTGTCGGTCTGTCTGTCTGTCTGTTGGTCTGTCTGTTGGTCTGTTGGTCCGTCTGTTGGTTTTTTCTTTAAAAATCTTCTCCTCCTCAACTACTCAGCCGATTCTTACCAAACTTGGCAGGAATGTTCCTTGGGTGACCCTTTTCAAAACTTGTTCGTGAATTTTTGATTCGTCAAAAATTGTGGGCGTGGCAGGGCGGGGCTTATTGGACTTAGAGAAATCATGTGAAAAATCTTTAAAAATCAATTATTAGTCCAATTTGAACCAAACTTGGCAGGAATGACCCTTGAGTGATTATATTCAATGTATGCTCATGATTTTTTCATTCGCCAAAAAATGTGGGCGTGGCAGGGCGGGGCTTATCCGACTTTGAGAAATCGTTAGATAATTCTTCAAAAATTTTCTCCTCCTCAACCACTGGGCCAATTCTTACCAAACTTGGCAGGAATGTTCCTTGGATGACCCTTTTCAAAACTTGTTCGTGAATTTGTGATTCGTCAAAAATTGTGGGCGTGGCAGGGCGGGGCTTATCGGACTTAGAGAAATCATGTGAAAAATCTTTAAAAATCAATTATTAGTCCAATTTGAACCAAACTTGGCAGGAATGACCCTTGAGTGATTATATTAAAAGTATGGTCATGATTTTTTCATTCGCCAAAAAATGTGGGCGTGGCAGAGCGGGGCTTATCCGACTTTGAGAAATCGTTAGATAATTCTTCAAAAATTTTCTCCTCCTCAACCACTGGGCCAATTCTTACCAAACTTGGCAGGAATGTTCCTTGGGTGACCCTTTTCAAAAGTTGTTCGTGAATTTTTGATTCGTCAAAAATTGTGGGCGTGGCAGGGCGGGGCTTATCGGACTTAGAGAAATCATGTGAAAATTTGTTAAAAATCAATTATCAGGCCAATTTGAACCAAACTTGGCAGGAATGACCCTTGAGTGATTATATTCAATGTATGCTCATGAATTTTTCATTCGCCAAAAAATGTTGGCGTGGCAGGGCGGGGCTTATCCGACTTCGAGAAATCGTTAGATAATTCTTCAAAAATTTTCTCCTCCTCAACCACTGGGCCTATTCTTACCAAACTTGGCAGGAATGTTCCTTGGGTGACCCTTTTCAAAACTTGTTCGTGAATTTTTTATTCATCAAAAATTGTGGGAGTGGCAGGGCGGGGCTTATCGGACTTCGAGAAATCATGTGAAAAATTTTTAAAAATCAATTATCAGGCTTATTTGAACCAAACTTGGCAGGAATGACCCTTGAGTGATTATATTCAATGTATTCTCATGATTTTTTCATTCGCCAAAAAATGTGGGCGTGGCAGGGCGGGGCTTATCCGACTTCGAGAAATCGTTAGATAATTCTTCAAAAATCTTCTCCTCCTTAACCACTGTGCCAATTCTTACTAAACTTGGCAGGAATGTTCCTTGGATGACCCTTTTCAAAACTTGTACGTGAATTTTTGATTTGTCAAAAATTGTGGGCGTGGCAGGGCGGGGCTTGTCGGACTTTGAGAAATCATGTGAAAAATCTTTAAAAATCAATTATTTGGCCAATTTGAACCAAACTTGACAGGACTGACGCTTGGGTGATTCTATTCAATGTATGCTCATGATTTTTTCATTTGCCAAAAAATGTTGGCGTGGCAGGGCGGGGCTTATCCGAGAAATCGTTAGATAATTCTTCAAAAATCTTCTCCTCCTTAACCACTGTGCCAATTCTTAATAAATTTAGCAGGAATGTTCCTTGGGTGACCCTTTTCAAAACTTGTTCATGAAATTTTGATTCGTCAAAAATTGTGGGCGTGGCAGGGCGGGGCTTATCAGACTTAGAGAAATCATGTGAACAATCTTTAAAAATCAATTATTAGGCCAATTTGACAGGAATGACCCTTGAGTGATTGTATTCAATGTATGGTCATGATTTTTTCATTCGCCAAAAAATGTTGGCGTGGCAGGGCGGGGCTTATCTGACTTCGAGAAATCGTTAGATAATTCTTCAAAAAAACTCTTCTCCTTAACCACTGTGCCAATTCTTACTAAACTTGGCAGGAATGTTCCTTGGGTGACCCTTTTCAAAACTTTTTCTCGAATTTTTGATTTGTCAAAAATTGTGGGTGTGGCAGGGCGGGGCTTATTGGACTTAGAGAAATCATGTGAAAATTCTTTAAAAATCAATTATTGGACCATTTTGAATTAAAGTTGGCACTAATGTCCCTTGATCGATTGTATGCAACATATGTTCATGATTTTTTGATTCGTCAAAAAATGTGGGTGTGGCAGGGCGGGGCTAATCCGACTTTGAGAAATTGTCAGATAATTCTTCAAAAATCTTCTCCTCCTTAACCACTGAGCCAATTCTTACCAAACTTGGCAGGAATGTTCCTTGGGTGACTCTTTTCAAAACTTGATCGGGAATTTTTGATTTGGTGTTTTGTTACCATAATTGGCAGGAATGTTCATTTGGTGACTTATTTCAAAATTTGTTCGTGAATTTTTGATTTGCAAAAAATGTGGTAATGGCAGGGCAGGGCTTATCAGACTTAACGAAACCACGAGAGAAAATTCTTTAAAAAGCAATTATACGGTAAATTTGAACCAAATCTTACAGGAATGTACCTTTATTGACTGTCTTCAATACATGGTTGTGAATTTTTGGTTTATTGAAAAATATCAGCATGGTAGGGCTGGGCTTGGGGATTGTTTAATGAGCTATGTCCTTTTGTTGAAAATTGGTATTTTTTGCAACATTTACATGTTTTGTTTGGTCTGTTGATTTTTTGTTAGCTCTATTTTTCCAATTGAACAGCTCCCAGTTCAAATGAAATCAACTTCTCAAAATGCACAAAAACTGCACTTTTGGGGGGTATGATCACTTTCAGTGATATTCTAGTTTTCTACAGTTTTTGAAGTGGATAACCCTAAAATTTTTCCATTTTGGAAAGGGTTAAAAACTGGAGCAGAAGTGAAACAATACAGTTGAACAATAGGTGAGTTTTTATATTGTCGCTTTTCAAACAAAAATCTCGTAACTGCGGTTTGTTTTAAGCTGCAGTTACGAGGGTTTTGTTGAAAAGCAACAATATGATGTACAGGCATGTATATACATAATAATGGCAAGTTTGGAGGGTTGATGAACAAAGCCCCGCCTGTATAAAAGTTACGAGGGGTCATATTTGGATCTCCTGTACCATCTGAAGTGAAGCAGTACAGTTGGACAATAGGTGATTTTTTATACTTATGCTTTTCAACCAAAATCTCGTAACTGCAGCTTAAAACAAACATGATGTACAGGCATGTATGTTAACATAGTAAGTTTGGAGGGTTGATGAACAACGCCGCCTGTAGAAAAGTTACGAGGGGTCATATTTGGGTCACCTGTACCATCTGAGGTGAAACAATACAGTTGGACAATAGGTGAGATTTTATATCGTCACTTTTCAACAAAAATCTTGTAACTGCAGCTTAAAACAAGCTGCAGTTACGAGATTTTTGTTGAAAAGCTACAATATTCTGTACAGGCTTGTATATATAATATACATAGGAATGGCAAATTTGGAGGACTGATGAACAAAGCCCCGCCTGTAGAAAAGTTACGAGGGGTCATATTTGGTTCGCCTGTACCATCTGAGGTGAAACAATACAGCTGGACAATAGGTGAGATTTCAAATTCATGCTCAAGGAAGAGATTCAAAACATTCACAAACAATCCTGTTTTTATATGCATACAAAGTAGGATGTAAATTGGTATCGTCTTTTCTGTCTGTCTTGAGCTTTACCAGATTTTGTGAATACAACTCATATGGCTAAAACTTCCCTATGTTATGTGATACTATTTTAGTTCCATGTATTTGCAACACCTTTGAATTTAACTTGTGGGAGAATTGGCAGGAATCCATTGTTAGGTGGTCCAGCTGCGGGATATGCGGGATATAGCAGTTTAAAGGAGTGTTAACCCACATTGAACAAAGCAATATGAACTTTCCAATATTGTTAATGCAGTGGCGGATCCAGAGGGGGTTCGGGGGGGGGGGGGGGGGGGGGGGGGGGGTTCAAACGAACCCCCTCTGTAGCCAGATTATTTCATTTTCACACAGAATTAATTTCAGTCACAATTGTGTAATACGAGGAAAATGAACCCCCCTAATTGTATATTCGAACCCCTCTAACAGAAATCCATGATCCGCCACTGTAATGTTTCAAAAATTGGTCAATAACAAAGCTAATTTTCTGTCAATCTTTTCTAGATACGCTACAGAACCTAAAGGCAGCAATGTTGGCAAACAAAACGGCTCAAGAAGAATTAGAAGATCAGTTGGCCGTCATCAACACTCCGGAAATGCAGACAAAATATGATGAATGTAGAGAAGTCGAAAACCAACTGAAGGAATTGGAGAAGAAGCTTGGTAGGAAACCATGAAATTTTATGCCTCTGTATATAAGAAATTTGGAGTGCTCTTAAATATTTTCCCTGAAGTTGTCATGTTTTAAAAGGGTAATATTTTTATGCCCCCATATTGAAAGATGCGGACATATTGTTTTACTGTTGTCTGTCTTGTCATTCCGAAAACTTAATGTGAAAACTGAACATTATCATTTTTGGGGGGCATTAGTGTTTCACAAATACATCTTGTTTTAATTACATCTCATCAATAGTATAGTCCAAGTCAATGTTGTCAATGAAATCCTATGTCATATTTCAAGGTCATTTGTTTCTTTCTAGCTTACATGAAAAGTAATAATTTTCTCATTATTTTTCATCCTTTACTAGTATACATATATACGAAGAATGAATTTTTTTTCTCCCAAATCAAGAGTTAAAGCTTTGACTTTTGTCATTCTTTGATAAGAGACAGATGACTGATCCAACTGATGTGTAAAGACTCATAAATGTGCTTGTTACATTCCAGGTGTAAATACCCCTCAACGATCTCAAACTGTCAAACGGGGCCAAGATGGATATGGTGACGGGCCGGCAAACAAAAAGGTCCGTCAGTCACCTGTCACTCGAGACCTGAAGGATGAAAACATCAACGGGAATGCGTCCAATTTGAGTACTCCGACTAGAATAAGTCGACGTATTGCAGCATTGACTCCAGGCTCATCAGACGGTGAAAATAGAAAACGCTTTAAGAAATCATAGAAATATTGAGGGTCAATCGCAAAACTATGGTAAATGCATTTATGTGCACTTCACTAGATTTGCACTAAACCTGCGATATTGTCCAACCAGGGCATCAGAAATGCTTGCATTATACTTAGAAATGTTTAATCTGGGGAGATGAAAATAGAGAAAGAGCGAAAGAAACATAAAAAAAATCAGGGCTTAGTGATAAAAATTGTAAGTGCATATAATGTTAATTTTTATATGCACTTACAAAATTTTTGCTTTAAACCCATGATATTGTCTAGGGCATTCAATCACAAATGCTTGAATAAAGCTTAGAAATATTGAATTTATGAAAGCATGCACACAAAAAGTCTGAAGAATTCATAGGTGTTTTCTAAGAATATGAAAAAAAGGTAAGGTTTAACATTCCTTAGAAATGTTTGGTGATGCTATTTTTCTTCCCAATTAGTGAAGGGTGCAGCTGGAGCAAATATGTGACAGTTCAAGATTTGTGTGAGGTGTAAAGGATGTGTAGTACAAAAACAATAAAAATAATGTTTGTGCATTTAGTGAGAATTAAGAGAAATCAAATAAATGAAATATTCTTCCCCTCAATTCCATAACAAAGCTGTCTGTTATAGGGACGTACTTAATAGATCTAGATCTATTTACAGCAACACTTTTTCGCTATGATTTGAGACCAGTGTAAAATATTGTCACTGAACTGGTATGGGGTTAGTGTTTGTGAATTTTATCAATGTTGGTTTCATATACATCTAGGGTATTTTCTTTAGAATGGCACTTTAACCCTTTCCTAGATGGCCAAATTTAAGACTTTCAATTTGAAACCTGCTTCAAATGACAAAATAAATGCTGATGAAATAGGAATTTTGTTCAATTCAGCACAGAACATATTGAGGTAAATGTAGAAAATGCTGGCCATCAGCATTTTCTTCTTTTATATCAGTATTTTCCCAAGCCTTTTCTCTTAGGTTTAGTCAAACCAGGGCTAGTTTGGGAAAGGGTTTGATTATAAGTTGTTTGTTTGTTTTTTGTTGTGTGAATGAACTGTACATACAATTTGTCAATTTTTATCAGAGCTCTAGAAAGCATGGGTCCCTGCATTTCAAATTGTTTTGAACCAGGACCTGTGCTTTTATGTCCCCATATTGAAAGATGGGTGGCATATTGTTTTACTAGTGTCAGGGCATATTGTTTTACTAGTGTCAGTGTGTCTAGCAGAAAACTTCAACATTGACCGCTTCGGGGGCATTTGTGTTTCAAAAGTACATATTGTTTGTATGCTGTTATTGGGAAATAGTTTAGGAGAACATTGTTGGAAAGAGAGAACAAATCGTCAGGATCTGGAATGTCACTCATCAATGGTTTGATATCGTGAACCTATGTGGGCGAGCAGCTGGAGGCTTGGTAAGGGTGTTGTGGTAGTACTGGTATGAGAAACAACAGAAATCCATGTTTAGGTGCTATGACCATTGAAGTTGAAAACAGTGTAAAACCCCAATAAACTCAATTTCTTTCTTCGCCACCAATTTCTTTCTTCGCCTCTATATTTTCCCAGCTGTATTGTACACACAGTCTGTTGTAATCAATACATCAGTTGCAGCTTTCAAATTGAATTACCTTTGAAATTTGTCGTTCTGGGGAATGGAAAAGGGCCTTTTTTCAGAAATTAGCTCAAATGTTTATCATGGCCTGTCTTTCAACACTGCATTGTTTTGTTGTCTACATTATCCATACAATATGCATGAACAAAGATTTTGGTTAACCCTTTTCCAAACCTTAATAATTTCGGTAGTTCAATTTGGAGGCTGATGCAGATGACTAATAGATGCTGATAAATATAGTTTTGTAAGACTAAAGCATAGAAAATATTGAGGCAAAAGGAGAAAGTGCTGACAATCAGAATTTTCTTCTTTTGTCTCAATTTTTTGCAGATAATCAGAATTTTCTTCTTTTGTCTCAATATTTTCTTAAACCTTTCCTGTAAGGGTTGTCAAACCAGGACTTTTTGGGGGAAAGGGTTAATTTTCAATGTGATAACTCTTTTCTAGAGCTCTGAATAAGATGATTAGATTTTATCTACCTATATGTGTTCATATTGCTTTTAAACATTTCACATAAATTCACGATTGATTAAATTTGTTAAACTGAAATAGTTTTGTTATTATTTAATGCCATGGAATGTATATTTTCATGTCAGTAAATTGACTGATTGGAGATTTTACGTCCCACTCAACAGCTGGGAGACAGTAGCTAGGTTTAACCCATTAGCACACAATGACTCTTTTTGACTCCCTAAAAGATAATGGCTTTGGAAAACATTGTGGAAGATGAAGAAATTGCTTGTGACAAGCAATTTCTTTATTTCCCACAATGTTTGATACACAAAATGACCAAAAAAGTTCAAAATTCATTGACTTGAAATTGCCGTCTGCAATGTCTTTGAATTTTGACCAGTTTAAAATTTTTTTGTTTGGTAATGGGTTAAAGGTTCATCGGAAAGACTGGAGTGGTCGGGAAATGAATCTGCAACCCCTGTGTTGCAAGTCCAGCACATTACAGATGCACTAAATCTCTGTCGGTCCATGAAGTTGGCATGCACAATAATTGTGGACAAAAATCATTCTACATTTATGGACAGATTTTGATGACATGTTCACAGAATGTTGCAAGTAACTTGGCCTTGCACACATTGTCAATGTAACAAGCAATTTCTCCATTTCCATCAATTTCATGAATATTTTTATCTGCAAAATCTTTTAAATCAGACAAGTCCACAATATTGTCATCTGGTAATGGGTTAAAGGAATTGTCTGCAAAAATGCAGTCAAGGACTTCAATGGATTAACCCATTACCACACAATGACTCTTTTGGACTCCCTACAAGATAATGGCTTTGAAAAACATTGTGGAAAATGAAGAAATTGCTTGTAACAAGCAATTTCTTCATTTTCCACAATTTTTTCTACCCAGAAAGATCAAAGAATGTGATATTTCATTCAATTCATTTTGTCATCTGCAGCATCTTTGAATTTGGACAAGTCCAAAATTCTGTCGTTTGGTAAAGCCGTGTTCCCATTGCCGACCAAATCAACTCGATCAACCCGATCGACTAAATTCCCCGATGAAACTCGATCAAATGTATTTACATGACTTCTTTATTTCTTGTCGATTAATTCTCGATCATTTTTGCCGACCACGCCCGATCGTCCCGATCACTCTTGCCGACCAAGCTCAATCAGAACTCGATCGCTTGATCAAGCTTGATCGAGTTGATTTGGTCGGCAATGGGAACGCGCCTTAATGGGTTAAAAGCAAAGCGAGGTACCATCTGGTTCCAATGCACCAAATTTGGCGGCTGTTAATGAGATTTAACCCTTCACCAAACAACAAACTTTTAGACTGGTCCAAATTCAAAGTTGTTGCAGACGACATTTTCAAGTGTATGAAATTCATTATGTTTTGGTCTTTGAGGATAGAAAACATTGTGGCTAATGAAGTCATTTTCCATGATGTTTTATAAAGCCCTTTTATTGTGGGGCGTCAAAAGGTGTCACTGTGTGGTAATGGGTTAACCCTTTCCCAAATGGCAAAATTTTTAGGGCAATCCGATTTGAAAGCTGTTGAAGACTTCAAAATTGATCCTTGATGCTGAGAATCAGGACAATTGTCCATGGTTTAGCACAGAATATATTGAGGCAAAAGGAGAAACTGGTGATTATCAGCAGTTTCTTCTTTTGCCTCAATGTTTTCCCAAGAATTTTCTATTAGCAATATACAGCAGTATGGCTGAAGGTATGAATGAACAAGAATAAGCTTCAAATAAATCTTAATTCTTTTATTGAAAAATTAACAGACATACTACATGATGAATATAATAAAATACAAATTGTATAGGAAGTCAAGATCTGGAATCTATAAAATAAGAAGAGCTGTGAAAATTATGGACAAGGCCCTCATGGCTTTTGAAACCAACATAGATCCAGATCAGCCTGCATATATGCATAGTCTGATCAAGATCTATACTGTACATATCAGAAATAGTCTGTAAATATTGACCTGAACTCAAATATTCAATGAGTAGTTTTGACACGGAATAATCAAAACTCACCAGCAATCCTCATTGTCAAGCAGCCAATAGTTTCCATAGGCATTGTGACTTTGTATTCTGCACATGCTTCTTGTGTCAATATGTGTTGGAGAGTGATTATTTCGCATTACAATTACTCATTAAATATTCCACAGGTTTAAGCTAATATTTACAGACTTTACATTCGAAAACACCAATAATAAATTTTATTCAAGCTCTATTTACGACATTGTCCAATGTAACCAACAATATTTCGTCGCTTTTCAATGAAAACCGCTATATGCAGCTTGTTTTAAGCTGCAGTTCCGAGGTTATTGTTGAAAAGCAGAGATTTATTCCCCAAAGGAGCTGTGGTTAAATACTTGAGGCGCGTTCTTTAGAGCGAGATTTCTCAAGATAACTCAAGATTTCTTAAGATGTTTAAGGATAAAGTGTTCTTTAGAGCAAGATTTTTAAGACACTCAATGGGAGGTGCCATTATCCTAAACTTTGTGTGGAACCCCTCGGTTAACTCTGTAGAAACAGTATAAGAGAGAATTGACCGAGTTGGTCTGAATGCTCCATGGTACCAAAGTAATGCTCCAAACTTCATACAAATGATGTTATCATGATGTCATTTGTACGAAGTATGAAGCATTTGGAACACCTCGGTCAGAATCTAGGTCTTGAAAATGCTTTATATAAAACATCTTAAGAAATGTAAAAAAATCTTGCTCTAAAGAACATAACTCTGTTTTGGTAAAAAAATTTCTATGAAGTTATTGGAAAATTCAACCAAAAAAGGTATTAAACCATCTGGTTGACGCTAACCCAAAGTTTACACCACCAGGCACTGATAAGTACTGTGGATGCATGTAAAATATGAGCAAATACAAAATGTGCTAATTTTGGCCTCCAAATTAAAGCTGGAATAATTTCCTGTGTATTGTTAAAAACAAGAGGGCCGTTGGCCCTAGGTCGCTCACCTGAGATGGGGTTTTAAAACAGATCAGATTTCTTACAGGTAATGCAATAAAGGGTCAAAGATCATATGAACGCCGCTATGCGATTTCAAACCATAGAAAACCCAGAAAACTACCTTAGTGCAATATCATATATAACTCAAATATGAAGTTTCATCCAATTCGGCTATTTGGTTATGGAGAAATTGCTTTGGACAGATGGAATTAAAATAAAACATACAGACTGACAAACAAACAGAAATTTACAAATTGACCTAGATCTATGACCTTGAACCTACCTAAATATATATTTCAAATAGAACATCTACTCATGATAAAGAACACATTTACCCATACATTTTTTTAAATCCATGCATAAATGTAGATGCTATGACCCTGATAAGCAGATTTTTACTAGAAGTCCCCTTTTTCTGTGACAAGGTTTTATATTGAAAAGCAAAGAAAAGTACCTCTTAGCAATATCATAAGCAATGCAAATATTAAGTTTTGTCAAATTTGGCTCTGCGGTTATTGAGAAATTGCTTCTGACAGATTTCTTGTAATTTCTCTTTTTCTGTTGCCATGGCAACCAGAGTTGATTTTTTTTTATAAATTGCAATTCTGTTAGCAATTTTTGAAATGTGACCTCCTAAGGAATATTTCTGCCTAGTTTGGTGGAAATTAGCCTGATAGTTTAGGAGGAGATATCATTCAACGATGTCATTGAGATTTGGTGGAAAATCTTCTTTTCTGTTGCCATGGCCACCAGAGCTTTTAAAAGATTTCAATTCTTTTAGCAATTTTTAAAAGGAACCTCCTCAGAAATATTTCTGCCAAGTTTTGTTGAAATTGGCCAAGTAGTTTAGGAGGAGATGTTGTTCAAAGAAATTATTGAGAATTAGTCAAATTTCTCCTTTTCTGGTGCCATGGCAACCAGAGTTTTCAGTCAATTTCAATTCTTTTAGCAATTCTTAAAGAGGACCTCCAAAGGAATATTTTTGCCAAGTTTAGTTGAAATTGGCCTAGTAGTTTAGGAGGAGATGTCGTTCAAAGATAGTATTGAGATTCAGTCCAATTTCTCCTTTTCTGTTGCCATGGCCACCAGAGCTTTTAAAAGATTTCAATTCTTTAAGCAATTTTTAAAAGGAACCTCCTCAGAAATATTTCTGCCAAGTTTTGTTGAAATTGGCCCATTAGTTTAGGAGGAGATGTCGTTCAAAGATAGAATTGAGATTCAGTCAAATTTCTCCTTTTCTGTTGCCATGGCAACCAGAATTTTTTATGGATTTCAATTCTTTTAGCAATTCTGAAAGGGGGTCACCTAATGAACATTCCTGTCAAGTTTAGTTGAAATTGGCCAAGTAGTTTCCGAGGAGATGTCGTTCAAAGATAGTATTGAGATTCAGTCAAATTTCTACTTTTCTGGTGCCATGGCAACCAGAGTTTTTTCAATTCTTTTAGCAATTCTGAAAGAGGGTCACCTAAGGAACATTCCTGCCAAGTTTGGTTGAAATTGGCCCAGTAGTTTAGGAGGAGATGTCGTTCAAAGATAGTATTGAGATTCAGTCAAATTTCTCCTTTTCTGTTGCCATGGCAACCAGAGTTTTTCATGGATTTCAATTCTTTTAGCAATTCTGAAAGGGGGTCACCTAAGGAACATTCCTGTAAAGTTTGGTTGAAATTGGCCATGTAGTTTAGGAGGAGATGTCATTTAAAGAAATTGTTGACGGACGACGGACGGACGCCGGACAAAAGGTGATCACAATAGCTCACTTGAGCTTGTGCTCAGGTGAGCTAAAAATTGTCAAGAACATTTACACATTAACAACATACATGTATAATCCGGTATTCATGATATTATGGCTTGTGTTTACAAAATTTACCATATCTAAACAATACAGTATTGTCCACCCAAATTAACTCGGGAAAACTTAATTTTCGTGTGCAAAGTCCGTTAGTTGAGCGTCTTAACAAAACATTGCAAGTGGGGACATTGCATATGCAGATGTCCCGGGTTAATCTTGCTGGACAATACTGAACTCCAAAATACCGTGTTTTGCATGTGATGGTTCAAAATTTGCAGGTGTCTCACACCTGCAAGATTTGAACCAACACATGCAAAATTGCATTGAGATTTATGAACAGTTTTTCCATTATTTACATAAGTAAAATTCGTAAAAATGAGCCCTAGTAGCATGGCTGGATTATGAATACATTACAACCATGCAACATACAAAACAATCATTAAAGTTCATTCTTTGCCATCCTATAACAAAACAACTTGAGTGGAGTCAAAATCGTACGCCTTTTCCAGAACAAGGCCTAGTTTTGATATCCTTAATGGGAAAAGACTGAGGCAAAAGAAGACAAGAGCCGTCAGAGACGGACAATGCTCCCCGAATAAGGCATTGTCACAATAAATATATGCCATGCAGAGCTATTATAAAGCTAAAACATGTTAAGCCCCCTTTTTCCATGACATATTTTTTATTCCCAAATTTTAAATAGTTTATTGTCAAGGGCATCTGATTTGCTACTCAAATATGAAATTTCGTCAAATTCTGACCATTAGACTAGGAGAAATTAGAGAAAAACTGTATTTAACCTTAAGTCCCCTTTTCCCATGACGAGGCCTCAAATCCAACTAGATGCCGAAGGGCAACATGTCGAGCCCGCTCATTTTGAAGAAAGAAGACCATACCTATGTCTACAGCTGTCATTACAATGGCGTTTGGTTTGACCTTGACCTTTGAGCTTGGAATCTGGTTCTTGCACGCGACACTCCGCCTTACTGAGCTTGACATTTGTGCCAAGTTAAGGAATGGCCCGGACAAGCAAAAATCAACTCATTTTTTACATTTGACCTCAAAGTTTGACCTTGACCTTTCATCTTGGAATCTGGTTCTTGCACGCGACACTCCATCTTACTGAGCTTGACATTTGTGCCAAGTTATTTCTGAATCCCTCCATCCATGGTGAAGTTATGGCCCGGACAAGCAAAAATCATCTCATTTTTGACATTTGACCTCCAAGTTTGACCTTGACCTTTGAGCTTGGAATCTGGTTTTTGCACGCGACACTCCGCCTTACTGAGCTTGACATTTGTGCCAAGTTATTTCTGAATCCCTCCATCCATGGTGAAGTTATGGCCCGGACAAGCAAAAATCATCTCATTTTTGACATTTGACCTCCAAGTTTGACCTTGACCTTTGAGCTTGGAATCTGGTTCTTGCACGCGACACTCTGCCTTACTGAGCTTGACATTTGTGCCAAGTTATTTCTGAATCCCTCCATCCATGGTGAAGTTATGGCCCGGACAAGCAAAAATCATCTCATTTTTGACATTTGACCTCCAAGTTTGACCTTGACCTTTGAGCTTGGAATCTGGTTCTTGCACGCGACACTCTGCCTTACTGAGCTTGACATTTGTGCCAAGTTATTTCTGAATCCCTCCATCCATGGTGAAGTTATGGCCCGGACAAGCAAAAATCTTCTCATTTTTGACATTTGACCTCCAAGTTTGACCTTGACCTTTGAGCTTGGAATCTGGTTCTTGCACGCGACACTCCGCCTTACTGAGCTTGACATTTGTGCCAAGTTATTTCTGAATCCCTCCATCCATGGTGAAGTTATGGCCCGGACAAGCTCCATCCGGACGGACGCACGCACGCACTAACGCACGCACTAACGCACTAACGCACATACACCGAACCGCCATTGTGACAACTATGTCGAGCTCACCGCAAGCGGGCTCGACAAAAACCGGGAAAAGTACATCGGCATTATGTCATAGGGAGTTCACATGGTAAGTTTCATTTGATTTCGCCCAAGGGTTAAGGAGAAATCGCTTCCGACGGACGGAATGACGGACGGGCAGACAAAGCGGCGACTATATGCTCTCCCTTTGGGGAGCATAAAAATGCTAATAATCAGCACTTTCTCCTTTTATCCTAATGTTTTCTGTGCTTCTTTTACATTAATCCAATTTATTACATACATCAACTATTTTGTCATCTACAGTAGGTTTAAAATTGGAACAGTGTAAAACTTTCACTGTTTGGGAAAAAGTTAACCACCAAAAGAAAAAAAATACTTTTTTTCTTTTTCCTCATTGATTTCCAAAGCTTTTTGAACTGAGGGTATCGAAACCAGGCATTCTTTGGCAAAGCATTTTAAAAATGAGTTCATTAACTACTAATAATGATACATGATTAAGTAACAATTAAAGTTCATGATGATCTCTGATATCAAAATTCATGAATTATCTTTAACCCTTTCCCAAACGGCCAAAATTCGGACTTTTCCTATATATGAAAGCTGGCGAAAACGATAAAATAGATGTTGTTAAAGATATGATTTGTGTATAATATAGCACAGAAAATATTGAGGCAAAAGAAGAAACTGCTGGTTTTCAGCAGTTTCTTCTTTTGTCTCAATGTTCACAGAAAATATTGAGGCAAAAGGAGAAACTGCTGGTTTTCAGCAGTTTCTTCTTTTGTCTCAATGTTTTCCCAATCCATTTCTATCAGGGACGTCAAAACCAGGTCTTGTTTGGGAAAGGAATAATTAAAACACATTTGACAAAATCTAATTATAATTACCGGTATATGGGGCTCTTTGACTAGTACAAAATCTGACCCGAATTGTCTCATTTTGTGCATATTTAATCGTTTTTGAGATGATTCTAATGATTACCTAGAAAAGTATTTGCTAGAGAATAGCTAAAATTCTACTGTCATCCCCCAATCTTACATGGGATTTTTGCCATTAAAATCTTCAAGATTATACATATTTGCATACAATTTCATACAAAACATACAAAAACAAATTTCTTCAATCAAAATCCTTTAATTCATTCCCAAATGAGCCCTAGTTTTGATGTCCTTAACAGAAACGCTAGCGAAAATAAAGATGTAAACGCAAAATATATTTTTGCCTACATATTTTCTTTACTATATTGTTCATAAATCCTCCATGCAGCAGCTTTTAGATTGGAAGACTAATTCTTAGCTGTTTGGAAAAAGTTTAAAGAAAATACAGGTCTCGATAAATGACCTGGCATAGTATCTCTAGCTATTAGCTAGAGATGCTCTGCCAGGTCATTTATTGGGATCAATACATTCATACAAAACATATGAGCGCGGATCTGAAAAACGTCCCTTAAGGCTTTAGAGCCCAACATGGTTCCAGATCAGCCTGCGTATACACGCAGTCTGATCATGAACCATGTTGGTCTCCAATAGCTTATACGTGACCTGTAATCACCATAAGACAGCAGTGTGGATCCCGGTCAGACTGCAGTTTGGCACAGTCTGTTCTGGAAACATAGCTGTCTCAAATGCTAAAAGGGACGTTTTACCAGATCCCGGCTCAATATTATATAAAGAACAAGTTCTTCTCTTACAAAAATGTCATAAGGATAAGAAAGGCAGTGAAAAAGTTAAAGATCTGTGTAAGTTTCTAGATCTACGAGTAAAAAATTGACTAGAATATATAGGTGCAAGTTACATAGGTAGTGCACTGATTATTATACCAGATAAATAAGTTGTCTCTGAGACATTATTTAACCCTTTACCAAATGTCTACAATTTTGAAGACTGTTCCAATACAAAGAATCTGTACATAAAAAAAGAGTGTAAACTATCAAGAACTTATGTGTGATAGGGTATAAAAGGTTAATGGAAAAGGAGAGAAGCATCACTTTTCATCAAAAACCTGGTAACTACAGGTAGTTTAGAGGCGTAGTTACAAGGTTTTTGATGAAAAGCTGCAAAATGTGGGTAGTCCGTATTTTATTATTTTCCCTCATTAAAATGGAAATAGTTAAAGCAACATGTCCCTGATGTTTTACAAAAGACTTCTGAAAATCTTTGGGACTAGATTATAAGGTGCAAATTAAGAGAAGTGCTATGAATAATATAGGTCATAGTTTTCTTCAAAAACCTTGTAACTTAGCTTGTTTAAAGCTGTAGTTACAAGGTTTGGAAGGAAAGTAGTGACGTACAAGATTTGGATGTGTAATAGAGGAGTGCAAAGATAAATGGAAAACCTGTAAAGCAAAATGACCAAATTATTGGATATGAAGGCTGAGATGTGGTAGATAGAATATTGGAATTTTTAACCCTTTCCCAAAAGGGCAAAAGTTTAGGGTGGTCCACTTCAAAAACTGCTACAAGTGACAAAATGGATGTTATTAAAGATGGAATTTGTGTAAAATATGGCATAGAAAATATTGAGACAAAAGGAGAAACTGCTGGTTATCAGCAGTTTCTTCTTTTGTTTCAATGTTTTCCCAAGCCCATCTATCATATTAGGGACGTCAAAACAAGGTCTTGTTTGGGAAAGGGTTAAAGCTGTAGAAAAGAGGTTGTGGAAGGAAAGCCATGACTTACAAGATTTGCTTGTGAAATAGAAGAATGTGCAAAGATACATGGAAAATCTGTAAAGCAAAATGACCAAACCTTTGGATATGGGGGTTGAGGTGCAGTTGAGATTGATCTTTGGAATTTTAAGATCATTGGTGAGCAATACAAAGAGAAAATAAAGTACAAGTAAAGGTTGCTTTGATGTAGGCATGTCTAAAACTTGGAGTTCACTCTTTCCCAAACAGTGATGCATTTTGATGATCCTGGTGGGGGGAAACACATATGTGACCCGTTACACTAAAAGGGACCTTATCCAAACTCCGAAAATCCAAATTTTGACAAACTTGTCAGACTCAGCACAGGTCAACCAGATCCCGTATGCGAAAAATGAACATATAGTAAGATAGGGGAAACTTTCTGGATTTAGAAAAATTACATAAAAGTGAAAAGGGTCGGCCCTAGTCTGGCTGCGCGGACTGCGCAGACTGACTAAGGTTGATATTTTTCACACATCCAATAAGGTCCCTTTTAGTGTGATGGGTCACATATTACATGGAATGCAAGGAATTAATACTGAAAACATTATGCATGCTGAATGAGTAAAAAAGTACACAATAATGAATTGACATTCTTCTCTTTCTCCAATGCTTAATGCTTCTTCAATTAAAGACCAATCACCATTGTCTCTCAAAGTCACAGAGTTTCAGACTACTATATTTGAGCCAGGATCTGGAATAAGGGTCATTTAGCATTTGAAACTAATGTGGATAAAGCCTTTGTATAAGCACAGTCTGATCATGTTGTTCTCTTATAGCATCTTCATAGCATGTTGAAACTGTAAGATTGCAGCATGGATCCTGTTCAGACAGCATTTAGGCCATGGCTGATCCTGAAACATGGTGTTTGCAAATGTCTGAAGGGCAGTTTTCCAGAACTTTGCTCATTTACTTTAACCCTTTCCCAAACGACAAAATTTTATGGTGATCCACTTCAAAAACTGCCACAAATGACAAAATAGAAGTTATCAAAGACAACATTTGTGTATCAGCAGCAGTTTCTTCTTTTGTTTCAATGTTTTCCCAAGCCTTTTCTATTAGGGACGTCAAAACCAGGTCTTGTTTGTGAAAGGGTTAAACTTTTACAGTAGCTACAAATACATGATTATTTATGAATATTCAACATGATTCAAGATTATATAGCTATAAGTATGTGAAAATAATTGTCGTTAGAATAAGTATAGATAGAATGTGAAACTTTTCCCACACAAATGTTTGTTTAGACATTTGAAATATGACATACAGCACAATGAAATTAAACAAAATACAAACAATTACAGAAAGACAGCTGACTAGTAAGTGTGTCATACAAAACATGTAAATGTACATGCATAAATTTGTGTTCATAAAACACAAATGCCAACAAAATTTTGTTTACTTAGGAGTTTGATTTTATAATCGACATTTTCTTCTTTTCTCTCAATATCTTGTTCATTGTCCATTGTTCAATTAATAGTTGAATGAATTTTGGCTTCTAGAAATATTTGGCATATGTTTATTTCTTCAAAATGAAGATCACAGTAGTGCAATATTTCTGTATATATGTTAAGCATAACAATTTTGGCATCATTACATAGAAAGTATGATTTGACATGATTAACAAAATGTGAATGTGACACATAACCACAATGTCTTTTGAACAAGAGTTGTCCGCAGACAATGTAGCTTGCCTATACAGGAGCTTGTCACAAAAACAGCTAATTTTTAAAAGTAGGTCAAACTCCAAGGTCACAAGGTCAAGGGTCATGGTCCCAAATGAAAGGTCTTAGCAGGAGGTATCCATGTGTGAAATATCAAGGCTCTATCAATACCAGTGCATGAGATATAGGCCAGGTTAAAGTAGGTCAAACTCCAAGGTCAAGGTCACTAGGTCAAAGGCCATGGTCCCAAATGAAAGGTCTTGTTGAGATGTATCCATGTATGAAATATCAAGGCTGTATCTCTAATAGTGCCTGAGACATAGACCAGGTTAAAGTTTTTCAAGTGAAGACAGGACGGGACGGTATGCGACGCCGACACTAGGGCTGTGACATTAGCTCCCCAGACATAAAGTCCAGGCTCGCTAAAAACAATCGAACCTTGACCTTAACCCATCATCAGTTGGCAAACTTTTAGGCTGTGTACAATAAAACCATGAAAATATTAAAGCAAAAAGAGAAATTATGATTTTCAGCATTTTTTTTCCTTTTACCTCAATGTTTTCACAAGCTTTTTTCATTATAGGACGTCAAAACTAGGTCCTGTTTGGAAACGGTCAATGCAGGCAAACAGACAAACAGATGAACAATTAATAAGCCCTAAAATTATCATACAGGACACAAAAAGAAGCTAATACTGTGTTTTTTGTAATAGAGGTGTAGAATAAGTAACTTGAATAACATTTCTTTTGTACAGCTATGCCTATTTGACCAACTGAACTAATCAGTGAAAAGAGTGTTTTGTAATTGAAAAGCAGGATAATTTAGGTCCCAATAAAGCAATAACAGCTTAGGTCCATACATAAACTTCTTAGAGTTTCTTTATGGTAAGTTTCTTTCCAACTTAACCCTTGCCTTGCTGACTTAACCCTTTCCCAAACGGCAAAAAAATAGGGTTGTTCAATTAGAAAGCTGCTACAGACGACAAAAATAGATGGCTGATAAAAATATGAAATGTGTACAATATGGCATAGAAAATATTGAGGCAAAAAGAGAAAATGCTGATAATCAGCAATTTCTTCTTTTGCCTCAATGTTTTCCCAAGCCTTTTCGTTAAGGGATGTCAAAACCAGGTCTTGTTTGGGAAAGGGTGAAAATATTTTTCAAACAAATTGTCAACTTATGAAACATTCCAATCCGTTTGTCTCATAATTGTGCCCAAACAAGTGAGCAGAAAGCAGGCAGAATAGGCTAAGATCAGACTGTATTAGTCCATGCAGTCTGATCTTAGTCTATACTGCCTACCAAATCTTTGGTCACAACAAGAATAGGCAATGAACAGCATAAGATTGGTTAAGGTAGAATACCCATAATGTGGCCATTTTGAGATTCATAAAATATCGGATATTTTTCAAGAGGCGTTGTTAAGTGTCCGAAGCTATTTGGGCGCAGTCGTTAACATTCTCCGGTGGATATTTCAACCGCAAAATGTTTACGGCCACGGCCGAATGATTCCGACATCTCATGAATCTCATTAGGGGTGGACTACCTTAATCTTATTGAAACTATTAGAAGAATTGAGGAGACAAAAATTCTTATCTATAACAAAATTACCGGTAATGGACAACTAAATCCATAGCAAGACAAACATTGCTGGAAAAGGAGAAAAAGTTAGATATTATCATTTTCTTCTTTTCCATTAATGTTTTATTAAATTTTATCAGGGATGTCACAACCAGTCATTGTTTGGAAGATGATTAAAGTTTGAACTTAAAGTTAGTAACTAGACTAAATGTGACCCGTCACACTAAAAGCGACTTTATAATTATATGAAGTGTGAAAAGTGTCGATCCTAGTCATTCTGCGCAGTCTGCGCAGCCTGACTAGGATCGAAACTTCTCACTTAAAAATTATTTCATAAATCTAGAATGTTTATCCTATCTTACTATGCAATCAATTTCCAAATATGACGTCAGGCTGTCCTCTGCTGAGTTGGATTGATTTTTCAAATTTAGGTTTTGTATACTTCTCACAAGGTCCATTTTAGCAAGATGGGTCACAAATATGATACAAAATATCCAACAGACTAGATATGACCGTTTGCTGATGTTTTATCAGGGATGCTACAACCTTAAATCATTTTGGGATAGTATTAAAATTCAAGTTATTAGTCGAATCACTAAACATGAAATGAATTATTTACTGTAACCCATTCCCAAACAAGACCTGGTTTTCACACCCAAAATAGGAACGACTTTTGAAAACATTGAGGCAACTGTAGAAAATGCTGATCATCAACATTTTCTCCATTTGCCTCAATATTTTCTGTTCTTTATTGTACTCAAATCCTTTCTTTATTAACATCCATTTAAAGGTCTGAAGCAGCTTATAAATTGGAAATTTTCAATTTGTGGCCATTTGGGCAAGGGTTAAAGTGACAAAACTAACCCTAACCCAAACAGCAAAATTTTAGGGTGATCCACTTCAAAAACTTCAACAAATGACAAAACGGGAGGTATTAAAGATAGAATTTGTGTAAAATATGGCATAGAAAATATTGAGGCAAAAGGAGAAACTGCTGGTTATCAGCAGTTTCTTCTTTTATTTCAATATTTTCCAAAGCCTGTTCTATAAGGGACGTCAAAACCAGGTCTTGTTTGGGAAAGGGTTAACATAGAAAAAGATTAATCCAAGTAACTATATATGACCATTGGCTGATGTTTTATCCCGCTTCCTGAGATAGTATGTTTGTCTGCTTGGAGACATGGATTTCGGATGATCCTGGATATCGTTTGAGTTTGCCGACGCGTTGATGTTCGTGTTTGGCGACGCGTTGATGTATTTTATTTTACGGACTGGCGTTGAAGGCTCTGAACTCTCGTACTCAACTTTGTCTGTGATGTCGTCAAATATCTGAAAGAAGATTTTACTAGTTTTAAAAATGTTCTCAAACAAAAACTGCTTTTGATGTTTCAAATGGGAATTAATCAGAGAAAAGAAGTAAATGCGGATTTCAGTATTTTCTCCTTAATTAACCCGTTCCCAGACGGACAACGGTAAAACAATATGCCACTGCTCTTTCGATACAGGAGCATATAAAATGTCTTATAATAGATGGATTGATTGAATGAGGTATAAAACCATTTTTAATCACCTTAACTGATATATAAATAGACAGACAGATTTGCTAAAACCAATATAATCCAATCTATTTCATGGGTGTATATCAAATTCTCTTAATAGAAAAAAGATCTGTCAGAGGAAAATGCCTATAAATAATCCATGTGCTTGATAGTGAACGCTAGAGCTTCAGACAATAAAGCATTGAGCTATTCCAAAAGCTTGTTAGTAACTAGAATCCGCCCATGTCATAGGAAAGGGTTAAAGAGATCAAAGACATAATAACTTGCAGAGTTTAGAAGCTATCATCATTCAAAGATGTGAAGAAGGCTGGCATGAAAATAGTATCATGTAATTGTAGTAGGTTGACCTGACTGATGACAAAGTTCAAGTTAATGCTTTTAAATCCTGACAAAAAATTTCAAAGATGATGTAGATTACAAAATAATTGTTACTAGGAAATGCGTGTGCTACGGCATTGAGAGAAAATGCAGATTCAAAGCATTTTTGTCTTTTCTTTTATTGTTTGCCCAACTTATCTGTTTTAGGTATCAAGGGCTTGTTTCAGAAAGGACTAAAAGCTTGTTATCAGAGTAATGAAATGTCTATGATGCTGTGCCGTAATCCCTCACCCCTGTGCAAAATTTCGAAGCAAATAGATCAGTAGATAAGAAGATATAGAAACTTGCATGAAATACCTTAACCAAATTACTGAAATCAGAGCAACAGACAAAATTGGGTAATGGCTTTCCAAAATGCCATTTTTCATTTATTTCAAATGCTCAACAAAACCCTGTTGTGGTACTCATTGAGACGATTCAAATGAGTACCAACAACTTAGGTTTGGGATTTGAAATAACAAAATTTAGATTACCTTTACCAGTTTCACTGGTGGTGAACTCGGCCAAAGCGAGGAGCATTTCTTCGCTATAAATGTATTCCGTCGGTGTTGTTATAAAATATCGTAACTACGGCTTTATCAAAGCCGTAGTTACGAGATTTTATAACAACAAAGACAGTTTGTCAATACAAAAGGGTAAACCCGATCTGTTTTTAGAACAATTTCATTGTAATTGGAAAAAAAATCTATAAACTCACATTTAAACGCAAAATATCTATACCTTGTTGTAGCAAAAATTGTTTTAGTTCACCACCAGTGAGTTTACCCACTATCATCTGTTGCTCTGTGAACTGATATCCATTTTAGAAATTGTTAAGAGAAAAGGCCTAGAAAATATTAGTTTTGAAAGAAAAGACAAGAGTAAAGCCTGTGGGTGCCAATATCAGATCTGTACATGTAGAAATAAAGAAACTTATATCTATGCTTTTCAACAAAGACCTCATAACTGCAGCTTGTTTTAAGTTGCAGTTACGAGGTTTTGTTGAAAAGTGAAACTATGTAACAACTGAACCAAACTCCTGAAAGAAGATCCCTTTTATAAAGTGTTAAGCGAAAAAGTTCAAGAAAATATTAGTTTCGAAAAGACAAGAGTAAAGCCTGTGGGTGCCAATGTTAAATCTGTAGATGTAGAGATAAAGAAACTTATATCTATGCATTTCAACAAAAACCTAGTAACTGCAGCTTGTTTTAAGCTGCAGTTACAAGGTTTTTGTTAAAAAGTGACAATATATAAAACCTGAACCAAATTCATGAAAGAAGATCCCTTTTTTAAAATGTTAAGCGAAAGAGGCCTAGAAAATATTAGTTCAGAAAGAAAAGACAAGAGTAAAGCCTGTGGGTGCTAATGTTAGCCTGCATGTGCTATGTAGTGATATACATACAACCTTTGGAAAAATCTACAAACAGATTTAAAACATGTAGGATTTACCCGTTTCAGTCAAAGCTATGATGTAAAACAAAATTAATATTCAATGTATGCAATTTCTTATCATGCATATCCGCATTTTTGTTAAAAATTCTTATTTTCCATAATGACATTTACCAATAAAAACTGGAGTTTGGTAATCACATGATGTATTAATAAAATGAGAATGTTTTTTTACTACGCCTCATACCAGAAGCTATCCTAAGCTTATCGTGAAGAAGCAAAATAAATTTACTTTTCATACAGAATTTGATTTGACCAGATATGGGTTTAGAAAACCTTGCAGGGAAAGAAGGAAATGATGATAAACAGCAATTTCTTTTTTACCTCAATTTTTTTTTTTTGCTATAGCATACCGTCAGTGTAAATGCAAAACCTCGTATGTCGATTGATGCGATTTTCAAAGTACGATTCTCTCAGGTTTTGAGATATTTTGACTGATCAGTATTATTGATACATTATTTGTGAACAATATTTCCAAATTTCAAGTAAGACATTTCAGTTCGGGAAAATTTACTACACTTTTTTCCCTCCCCTTTAAAATTTTCCAAAACCGAGATACAAGGTTTTGCATTTACAACGACGATACACCTTTTCTCATTCTTACCACAGCTTTGTGGTCGATAAGCAACTCCTTTCAAATAGGAGTAAACTAGAACTGATGTTTGGGAAAGGGTTTATAATGGATATCAATTGATTGATTTCTAAAGATGCTGTTACCTTCCACTTTTTTCTTGCATATACTACACAAAGGTAAACACAAAGGCAGCTACACAGCATCTGTATAAAACAAATAAAAAAGATGAGTTTTTTAACCCATTACCAAACAACAAGATTCTGAGATAGTCCAAATTCAAAGATGTCGCAGACCACAATTTCAAGTCAATGAAATCTAATTTATTTGACCTTTTAGCGTAGAAAAACATGGTGGGAAATGAAGAAATTGCTTGTCACAAGCAATTTCTTCATTTTCCACAATGTTTTCCAAAGCCTTTATCTTGTAGGGAGTCAAAGAGAGTCACTGTGTGGTAATGGGTTAAACCTTTCCCAGACGACACAATTTAAGGATGGGTCAATTTGAAAACTGCTGCAGATGACTCATGAAATCAGCTTTACAATTCAAAAGTTATAGCCAATGTCAAAGTATGTTTGCCAAAAAATATTGCACAAGCTATATAACCCTGACCTATCGACGCATCAAAAACAGAGAATGTAGTACATTCATACATCACCCAGGGTAGGCCTACTCAATGTGTGCCAACCCATTCCAAAACATTAACACTTTTTAAGGCCAAACAACATTAAAGCTTTGGAAAACATTGTTGGAAATGAAGTAAATGCTTGTGACAAGCAATTTCATCATTTCCCAAAATATTTTCTACCAAGAAAGACCAAACTAGAAATCTATCACTGAAGGTGATAAAAATACCCCCGCCACCACCTTTGTTCGGACAAGCATTTTTGTTGAATCAGGAGCCATACTCAGAAATTGTCAATCCGATTTTCTTGAAATTTGGTCCAATCAGGGGCAATAACTCAGAAAGTATCGGTCTGATTTCCATGAATTTTGCATCTTGCATATATACAGGTCCTAATGCATACCTGTGCCAAGTATGAAACAAATCGTTCAGTAACTGTAGGAGGAATTGTCCGGACAAGAATTTTTGTCAAATCAGGGGCCATAACTCAGAAAGTGTCGGTCTGATTTTCAATAATTGTGTGTCTTGCACATGTACAGAAATTAATGCACACCTGTGCCAAGTATGAAGCAAATCGGACAGTAACTAAAGGAGGAGTTGTCCGGACAAGCATTTCTTGGTAAAATCAAGGGCCAAAACTGAGAAAGTAAATGTCAGATTTCCCTGAAATTTGCGTGTTGCACATCTACAGGTCCTAATGCACACCTATGCCAAGTATGAAGCAAATCGGACAGTAAGTGTAGGAGGAGTTATCCGGACAAGCACTTTTGGGTCAAATCAGGGGCCATAACTCAACAAGAGCTTCGCATAGCGGCGCATATTCGCCCGAGAGGGGCTTGTCAGTAAAATTGGCCATTTTTTCGATTCAATGGCAGTTAATTCAAACATGAAAAGTTATGAAAAGTTTTTGTTTGCACAACAAGACACCATAGAGATTCATTGTGGCTTGATTAAATTCTGGTTGAAACTATAGGAGTTGCACACAGGAGAAAATGGTCATTTTTGAGAAAACAGGCATTTTTTCTTAAATTCAAGGGCAGATAATTCAAGAACGAAAACAGTAATCTAAATTCCGTAAGCAGTGTGCACAACTAGACACCATGGAGATTCATTGTGGCAAGTTTGATCAAATTCTGATCAAAACTGTAGGAGGAGTTGCGCACACAAGAAAATGGGCATTTTTTTAATTCAAGGGCAGATAATTCAAGAACGAAAAGAGTTAATTAAATTCCGTAAGCGGGATGCACAACTAGACACCATGGAGATTCATTGTGGCAAGTTTGATCAAATTCCGATCAAAACTGTAGGAGTTGCGCACACAAGAAATTGCTAACGGACGGACGGACGGACAGACAGACGGACAGACAGATGAGCGGGGCCATAACATAATACGACCCTTCGGGCGTATAAAAAGTAATGGTCCGATTTTCATGAAATGTGCGTCTTGCACATCTACAAGTCCTAATGCACACATGTGCCAAGTATGAAGCAAATCGGACAGTAACTGTAGGAGGAGTTGTCCGGACAAGCATTTTTGGGTCAAATCAGGGGCCATAACTCAAAAATTATCAGTCTGATTTCCGTGAAATTTGCGTCTTGCACATCTACAGGTCACAATAAACACTTGTGCCAAGTATGAACTAAATCGGTCAAGTGTAGGAGGATTTATCCGGACAAGCATTTTTGGTCAAATCAGGGCCATAACTCAAAAAGTATTGGTCCGATTTTTGTGAAATTTGTGTCTTGCAAATCTACAGGTCCTAATGCACACCTGTGCCAAGTATGAAGCAAATCGGACAGTAACTGTAGGAGGAGTTGGCCGGACAAGCATTTTTGGGTCAAATCAGGGGCCATAACTCAAAAAGTATCGGTCCGATTTCCGTGAAATTTGCGTCTTGCACATCTACAGGTCACAATAAACACTTGTGCCAAGTATGAATTAAATCGGTCAACAAGTGTAGGAGGATTTATCCAGACAAGCATTTTTGGTCAAATCAGGGGCCATAACTCAGAAAGTATCGGTCCGATTTTCGTGAAATTTGCGTCTTGCACATCTACAGGTCACAATGAATAATTGTGCCAAGTATGAACTAAATCGGTCAACAAGTGTAGGAGATGTTGTCCGGACAAAGTTTTGGAGACAGACCAACAAACAAACAAACCAACCAACCAACCAACCAACCAACCAACCAACCACTGGACCGACAGGCTGATTCCAGTATACCCCCTCCAAACTTTGTTTGCGGGGGTATAACGAGCAAAATTCTATTCATTTGGTATTGTCATCTGCAACATATTTGAATTTGGAACAGCTTAGAAAATGTCCTATAGGAATGGGTTAAAGTGTGTGGAACATGCCCATAGCGTGTCTGACAAGTTGGGCACATGTGATTTAAACCATTACCAGATGACAATATTTCAAACTGGTCCAAATGAAAAGATGTTGCAGATAACAATTTCAAGTGAATGAAATTGATCTTTTTTCAGTTTTTTTGGGGTAGAAAACATTGTGTCACAAGCAATTTCTTCACCTTCTATGATGTTTTTTAAAGCCTAAAAAAACTTTGTGGGACATCAATGTGTGGGAATGGGTTAAACCTAACATGTTTGGCACACACTGACTAACATGTTAAGTTGTTAATTAAAGCACTATAAAACGTCTAACTACAACATCCAAAATATATGGTTTGTGGATCTTGATCATTTTGTAAGTGTTATTGCAAAACCCAGTAACTCTAGCTTTAATCAAGCTGGAGTTACAATGTTTTGCAACAACATCTACGATGTACTTTGTCAGGGCGCAAAGTGTAGTAAACATCAGCTGCCTCAAATTACAGAAATTCTTTTCACAAGCAATTTCTTAATTTCCAACAATGTTTTCATAAATAAAAACACACAAAAAATGTAAAATTGAACTCACTTGAAATTGTTATCAGCAACACCTTTCAAATTGGAAGAGTCCAAACTTTTTGCCATCTGCTAAAGGTTTAAGATCAGATTTACCTTTGATTGGTCAAAGGAATAAGTCATAGGAGATGACCCCTAACAGGTGCTTGTCAAATCACTAAGATGTTACTTTAAAGTTAACATCTGATTTTAATCAGACAAGGAAAAGTTAAGATCACACTTACCTGAATGACTAACCATGATAAAACATAGAGAATCTCTGTTTGTTGGAAAAGTTCTCGTCCAAACTTTAAACATATTATGGCTTCTGTTAATGTTATTGCACTGAAAATAAAGTTAATGTTTGGTTTAAAGTCTGTAATTTATGAACTGAATAATTTTTTACCAACTTTCCACTTAAGCTACAATCATTGAGTTTCAAGTCGGTTATTTCCATTACTTAAAGTGACATTTCACATTAATTCCATTATTTAAAGGTATGTCTTGGTGCAAAGATTGTTTATTCTAATGCTAGAAATGCTATCAGTTTTTTAAGTTGTCATTTATAAGCGAAAAATACGACTTCAAAGTTGAGACAGAAGTGACAAATTCTATATAAATCTGAACTGTTGTCCACAACAATTTGTTTAATTCTAGCACAGAAATATATATTTCTCGACAAAAGGAGAAACTGCTGGTTATCAGCAGTTTCTTCTTTTGCATCAATGTTTTCCCAAGCCTATATAATTAGGGACGTCAAAACCAGGTCTTGTTTGGGAAATGGTTAAGCTTTCAACTCTCATGTGTACCCATATCTAAACACATATCACAAAGTACATGTATTTGTAAAAAGGAGCAACATGGAGACACTTTTTTCTCTAAAAAATAAATCCAAATGGAGAGATTTGAACCAAGGACGCTTTTAACTATTTTTCAAACTGAAATAAACAAATAAAATTTGCAGAGGGGCCCATTATGTCTGACAGGACCTTGTCAGAAATTAGACAATTTTATAACTCAGGAGGTAATAATTTAAGAATGTTCAAAATTATCCAATTTTCAAAGGTAAAATGCACAATTAGACTAAACAAGAATTCATTGTGTCAAGTTTGAAATTATTGGATTGAAACTACAGGAGAATTAGACACTCTTTGAGTCTCTTTCAAATTGAAACAGTCTGCATTTTTGCCATTTATGAAAGTGTTAAACCTTGAATCTACATACCAAAACATCCAGCACTGAGTGCCCACTCTCTTACATCTTGTATCTGTTACATATACATAAAACTGCCTGAAAAACAAGATGTGTTTGTGAAACACTGGTGCCCCTAAATGGCCAATGTTAAATTTTTATACAGACAGATGGACAGATGAACATGAATAAAACTATATGCCCCAATCTTTCAATATAGGAGCATAAAACAATTTGGTTTGCTTATATAAGAATAGAAATAATTGATATATTTTTTTCTGAAATTTTACCTTTTTTCAGCCAATTTGAGTGGATTGTGTATTGTGCAACACAGCTTGTAACATTTGCACCAAGGAATAAAAACAAAAGAAAATCTCACAACCTTAATCTGTTATTTCTTTTTATGTGGCAGTGACCTTGAAAGAAGACCTTGACAATTGAAACAAAAGATACTTGTTGAGATGAATCTGTCTTTATGAGCTATCAATTGAAAACACACAAGACATTAACAGAAAAGTTAAATTTTTGTATCATAAAGGTTCATTGCATACCTTTTACTAGGCTAAATTTATAGGCCATGTAGACTACAAAATCAATATCACCATCAGATTACAAATCTCTTTGATAGGGTTGAAAATACCGTATAGCTCTTTATTTCTGCGAGGTCCAAATTCTGCGTTTTTTCCTAAAATCGGCTGGGTTAAATTTCTGCGGAACATATTTCTGCGGTCTCTCGCTTTGCCAAATTAAAGATTTTATTTCTGCGCTATAAAATCAGTTTTAGCCACTATCAAACATATTTTGAAAGGGAAAGCTTACAAAATTCGAATCACGCCGTGAAAGAAAAGAGATAATCACAGTCACTTATCTTTAAAGTGGTTAATAAAAACAATGCCGAATACAGATAGGTGTGAAAAAAAGACATGTTAAACTGTTACCAATCAGTCAAACTTGTTGATCATTGTTTATGGGAGAACAAAAATGTCATATCTACACCTAAATTAAAACTGTAGTTACACCATTTTTGAATAGGAAAGAACTCCATTGTTACGAAATTGTGCTTTGCTTGAAGTGGGGGGGGGGGTGTATCTTGCCCATGTACTAACTAAAATTGCACAACAACAACAGCCCCTGCATTCAGGATTTATATTCTGCGGATTTTATTTCTGCGGTTTCGTCGAGGACCACAGAAATAGCAGAAATAAAGTCCCCGAAGAAATAAAGTGCTATACGGAATTGAGGAAAAGGGAGAAAATGCTGCAATCAGCATTTTCTTCCTTTTCTTCAATATTTTCAAAAGCTTTAAATTAGGAATGGGAACAAGTATTCGATTAATCGAGTACTCGATCGAACGTCCGAGTATCGATTACCAATATCACTAATCGAGTAATCTGAAAGAAAAATATAATATCGACAGAAAAATGAAAATTCGTTTCCAAACTCAAGTTGTTGAAAATATTGATCGCTCTTATATCCCTCGATATTATCCTTATTTGCAATCAAGTGCCAACAGCTATTTTTCTCGCTGTCAAACAATGTCATAAATGTTCACACCTTCGCCGCCCTTTGCTCCGATTTCGGGCGATGCATTTTAATTGAACGTCCGTAAGATTTACTTTAGAGTTGATTGGTTAATGCAATATTCGATTATTGTTAAGATTTCATTCTATTGCTATTTGTTTCTCGAAGAAGAAGCATCTCATTCCCGATTACACGCTAATAAATTCAAGAAAGTTTAACAATGCCTTCCTTTAAGTCTATAGTGACTTGTGTATATCTCACAACATGTGTAAATATTACGAACGCTTTGCTACGAGATGAATAACAATGTTTTTTTTTATTTTTCATGAGTTTAATGGAAAGATTTTGACACTTTCTGTAATTCTCATCACATATCTAACAAAATTTATTTTGTCCATTTTTCTCAAATAAAGTACTGATCAAATGTCATCTAAAGATATATTTATACTAGGGATGGGAACGAGTACTCGATTAATCGAGTACTTGATCGAACGTCCGAGTATCGATTACTAATATCACTAATCGAGTAATCGGAAAGAAAAAATAATATCAGCAGGAAAATGAAAATTCGTTTCCAAACTCAAGTTTTTGAAAATATCGATCGCTCTTTTCCAACACTGTTCTGTGCAAAGGGTAGAGTATGTAACACCTGCTCGTCCGCCGATTATCTAATCCCTCGATTTTGTCCTAATTTGCAATCAAGTGCCAACAGCTATTGTTCTCGCTGTCAAACAATGTCATAAATGTTCGCACCTTCGCCGCTCTTTACTCTTATGTCATAAATGTTCGCACCTTCGCCGCTCTTTACTCTTATTTCGGGCGATGCATTTTAATTGGACGTCTGTAAGATCAGCCGATTAATGGATTATTGTTAAGATTTCATTTTATTGCTATTTGTTTCTCGAAAAAGGAGCATATCATTCCCAAAAACACGCAAATAAATTCAAGAAAGCCTAACAATGTCTCCCTTGAAGTCTATAGTGACTAGTGTATATCTCCCAAGATGCGTAAATATTACGAACGTTTTTGAGATAAATAACAACGACAAACTTGCGGATTTTTTTTTTATTTTTCATTACTTTAATGGAAAGATTTTGACACTTTCTGTAATTCTCACCTCATATCTAACAATTGTCCGTTTTTCTCAAATAAAGTACAGATCAAATGTCATCTAAAGAGATATTTATACCAAAGATATGCTGCATAAATTGCTTATGAGCACGGTGGAAAACACCGATACTGTAACCAAAAGACGACGTTTCTATCCGAGTACTCGAGTACTCGATCGGAAGGGTGACCGAGTACTCGATTAGTAAAATTGGTATTCATTACCATCCCTAATTTATACCGAAGATATGCTGCATATATCGGTTGTTAGAAAACACTGATAACCAAAAGACGACGTTTCTATCCGAGTACTTGAGTACTCGATTGGAATGGTGATCGAGTACTCAATTAGTAAAATTGATACTCGTTACCATCCCTACTTTAAATACTTTGGCACATGTAAATGTGCCATTGTTTGGGAATGAGTCAATAAATATGAAGAGTATACTACCTTATACTTGGAGCTGATATAGCACTGATCAAAAACAGTCTGATCCAGTTGAGTGAGTGAGGTGGGGGTACTTCTAATATGTGCTTAAGGAAAAATGTGTTCAATTCTGCTATCTGGAATACAAATGATATAAGTTTGATGAACTATTACATTTCATGTCAGTGCATTTGTAATAGACTGTGACAACATGTTACTATTATATTGATGATTTTCAACGAAAAGCTTGTATCTACAGCTTATTTAAAGCTGTATATATGAGGTTTTTGTTGGAAAGGGACAATATTCTATCAGCATACAGAAAGAATGACATGCTGATTCCAATTTTTTTTCACAAAAATATTTATTTTTGATAAGTATAAAGATAATGAGCAGTATTAAAAGTCAACTGTACTATATCTTAACCCATTACCACACAGTGACTCCTTTTGACTCCCCATGATATAATGGCTTTGGAAAACATTGCAGAAAATGAAGAAATTGCTTGCGACAAGCAATTTCTTCATTACCCACAATGTTTTCTACCCGAAAAGTTATAAAATTTCGAAATTTCATCACATTGAAATGTCGTCTGCAACTTCTTTCAAATTGGAATACCCCAAAATTTTGTCGTTTGGTAATGGATTAATTTTGACATCTCCCAAAACCTGTGTCAGTTTGAACCTGTCTGATATTTTGTTTGTGAAGTATTAAACCATTACCAAACGACAAAATTTTGGACTTGTCCAAATTCAAAGATGCTGCAGACGACAATAAGAATTGAATGAAATTTCGCATTCTCTGATCATTCTGGGTAGAAAAAATTGTGGAAAATGAAGAAATTGCTTGTGACAAGCAATTTCTTCATTTTCCACAATGTTTTTCAAAGCCATTATCTTGTAGGGAGTCAAAAAGAGTCATTGTGTGGTAATGGGTTAACCCTTTCCCAAACAGCAAATCCTTAGGGTGATCCACTTCAAAAACTGCCAAAAATGACAAAATGGAAGTTATAAAAGATAGAATTTATGTAAATTATGGCATGGAAAATATTGAGACAAAAGGAGAAACTGCTGGTTATCAGCCGTTTCTTCTTTTGTTTCAATGTTTTCCCAAGCCATTTCGATTAGGGACGTCAAAACCAGGTCTTGTTTGGGAAAGTATTAAGTATTAGTATTAGTCACTGACCTGCCATATAATCATCAACATAGTAACAGCAACAAATCTCATGTAGCCTGAGTTTGGATCAAGCCATCTGACATGGGTCCATGTTGCTGGTGTAAATTGTAATACAGCACGACGCAACTTTCCTGTGGTCGTGTGAATATCTCTGTAATGAAACACAAAACAAACTTACTTTTATTTTGATGTGGAATGAATAGATCCTTTCACATTACCTTTTTAACTGTATCATTTTTCCTGAACTCTTTTAACTCATGGTTAGACTGGTTACAGTCCCTGAAACAGCTTCATGTATTAGTATACATGAAGTAGTAATAGGCATGTAAACCGGTTTAAGCTCCCACATGCACTAAAAGCCTTCTGGAAGAAAAATTGTCATCTGCAGAAGCTTTCAAATTTGACTCTAAAATTTTAATGTATGAGAAAGGGTTAAAATTTAAAAGAGTTCTAAGGCTTCTAATTTGAGTGTGTAAATCAAACTTACTTTATACTTTCCCAATGATAATTTCTCATCTCTAGTTTTCTACATATAATCATCCCAATCCAGATTCCAAGACCATTGCATATCAACACATCTAAAACGAGGGAATCCCACCAGCATTCAGCAAAATTAGGCAATAAATGGGCAAACACAACCTGAATATATATAGATGTACGGTAGATTATACAAGTTACACAACAAATACAAAACATGTATGGCAAATTCAATTTAATCAATTCAAAGACCATCAAATAACAATGTATATGTAACGTTGGCATGTTTGTAAGGCCAAATAAAACAAGTATCTGGTGTTGTATGCAACACATAAAGTCCCCTACCGGCTTCACATTGACTCAATATGGTAATCAATAATCAAATTAGCTTGCTTAGTTATTAAGTTATTGCAGGATCCATTTTTTTGCCATATTTTCACTATTTCCGTTACCATAGCAACCACACTTTTTGTCAAAGAACAAAGATAAAATGATGTGCATAATCTACACATTGCCATCTAGTCATATACCAAGTCTCATCAAATTAGCTTGCTTACTTATTAACTTATCGCAGGATCCAATATTTTTTGCCATATTTTCACTATTTCCGTAACCATAGCAACAACAATTTTAGTCTAAAAACAAAAATAAAATGATGTGCATAATCTACACATTGCCATATAGTCATATACCAAGTCTCATCAAACTAGCTTGCTTAGTTATTATCTTATCACAGGATCCATTTTTTGCCATATTTTCACTATTTCCGTTACCATAGCAACCGCACTTTTCGTCAAAGAACAAAAATAAAATGATGTGCATAATCTACACATTGCCATCTAGTGATATACCAAGTCTCATCAAATTAGCTTGCTTACTTATTAACTTATCGCAGGATCCCATTTTTGGCCATATTTTCACTATTTCCGTAACCATAGCAACAACAATTTTAGTCGAAAAACAAAAATAAAATGATGTGCATAATCTACACATTGCCATCTAGTCATATACCAACTTTCATCAAAAACGCTTGCTTAGTTATTAAGTTATCGCGGGATCCAGATTTGAGCGGACAGACGGACGGACGGACAGACGGACGGACGGACAGACGGACAGACAGACGGACGGACGGACAGACGGACGGACAGACGGAGGGCAAACCTATAGTCCCCTCCGGTGTGAACACCGGTAGGGGACTAACTAGACAGCCCTGGCGGTCTGGAAGCGCTCCACAGGCCTGATTGTTTGTCTTGTTGAATGCAATTTCAAAGGTTCAGGCTGCACAAACAAGCAAGCTGTAAATTTCAAGCAAGTAAGAACTTATTGTCAGTAAAATTCTGTGAAAGTTATTGTATTGAATGGTTAATACTAACGGTTGTAAAAGTGAAAATAAAGCCGAAAATGGCAATTTTGTCAATTTCAAGGGCACATAACTCATGATGTAAATTTCAAAACAAGCTGAAAAATATACAAACATAAGATCTTATAGTCACCATCATTCTGTCCAAGTTTTGTGTTGATTGGTTAATATTTGTAGTTGATTGAGTGAAAACAAAGTCAAAATAGAGCCGAAAATGGCAATTTTGTCAACTTAAAGGGCACATTACTCATGATGTAAAATTCAGATCATGCTGAAAATTATACCCAGGCAAGATCTTACAGTCACAATCATTCTGTGCAAATTTTGTCTTGATTGGTCAATACTTGTAGTTGCTAGAGTGAAAATAAAGTCAAAATGGCTATTTTTGACATTCAAGGGCAGATAACTCCAGACTTTCTACTTCAATCAGAATTCTTTGAAGGAATCTGAGAGAGGGTCACCCAAGGATCATTCCTGTGAAGTTTGGTTGAAATCCATCTGGTAGTTTTTGAGAAGAAGATTTTTAAAGGAAAAGTTTACGGACGGACGGACGCACGGACGCACGACGGACACAGCGCCATGAAGCTAAAAATATGTGTGGTTCAGGTTACATGTTGAAAAAAATTAGGGTCGGTCAGTCAGCTATCTTTTTTTATTTTTTATTTTATTTTGTTTTTTTTTTTACCCTTTTTTCTTGTCATGGTTGTTGTTTTTTGTATTTTTTTTCCTTGGAGGGCAATAAAAAATTTAGGGTCGGCTCAATTTGCTAGGGACGGTCGGGTAACCTGAACCAGACCTATTTTTTTTATTTGGCCTAATCACTAATTCAAGCTTTTGTACCAATGATCTACTCGAAACTATAGCATAGGATGTGTTTAATGAACAAAATTATTTTTTCACAATAACTTTGTCATCTGCATCATCTGTGCTGGTCAAAACAATTGTTGTCTAGCAAGAGAAATGACCTTAGGATCAAAGGTGAAGGTCACAATCCAAATCTTACCTAAGTAATTTCCAACATGATTCTAATAGTCCATAGTATACCATAATGTCTCATAGGCAAGGCTTTCATGACCCAGCCAGAGAAATGACCTTGGAGGTCAAAGGTCATTGCCTAGACATTGAAATGATTTGGAGGTCAAAGGTCAAGGTCATAAGTTAAATTCTTACCTCAGTAATCTCCCACATTATACTAATGGTCCACAATATCCCGTAATGCCTAATAAGCAAGGCTTTCATGGCCCAGCCGGAGAAATGAGCAAAGGCAAATACATCAATACTTGACCACAGTCGGGCAGCATTTATATCTGAGCAATTTACAGCATATTCCTGGAATGGAAGATAACAGCATACATATTTTCTTATGCCTTTCCCAAATCGCAAAAATAGACAGTTCCAATTTCAAGATTTTGCAGATAACATTAAATATTTTCAAGTGAGTGGAATCCAACATTTTTGTCTTTATGGGTTAAAAAACATAGTGGAAAATGAAGAAATTGCTTGTTTTCTTAAGCCTTTATCTCATAGGGCATGAAAAATTGCCCTTACATGTGAGAAAGATAGCCTAGTCTGAGAAATTAGCAAAGGCAAACACATCTTTACTAGACCAGAGTCAGGCTGCTTCATGTCTGGGAAATTTACAGCATATTCCTGCAATATAAGATTGACTTCATTTTTTTCAACAGGTCCATGTAGAAAGTCATTTCAGTAAAAGCCAAAAAGAAATGTGATAAAATGAAGGATTATTTGCATAATTGTCTAGCCCTGAATATGTTCTTTGAATCGCAGTTCAAAGCTACAGAAAAGAGGGTGTAAAGCCAGTCTAATTTTGTAATTGCAATTCCAAGGAGGTGCTTTCAATGTGTACCTTCAACATAGGGTTTGATGAACAATACAGTGAAAAGATAATTTGCATTTTTAGAAATTATAACTGTGACCCCATCTTTCCTGTAACATTAATTTCATATGAGCTTTCATCAGTTTTTATCCAAGCTAACAACCTACTTTTTCTGACTCCGTATTGTTTTGTAACTCAGGATATATGCATTCTATCATACGTCTCACATCTCTACGATTTTGTTGTCTTTTATAAAAACCAGGAAATGTTTGATAAAAATCAAATGATCATGAGCCATCTGAACCCTTTCCCAAACAAGACCTGGTTTTGACGTCTAATAGAAAAGGCTTTGGAAAACATTGAGACAAAAGAAGAAACTGCTGATAACCAGCAGTTTCTCCTTTTGTCTCAATATTTTCTGTGCCATATTTTACACAAATCCTATCTTTAATTACATCCATATTGTCATTTGCAGCTCTTTTCAATTTGGAACACCCTAAAATTTTGTCGTTTGGGAAAGGGTTAATCTTGCTCTATATACCTACTTTTTCTGGCTCCGTATTGTTTTGTAACTCTGGATATATCCATTCTATCATACGCCTTACATCTCTACGATTTTGTTAATTATTAATATTACAGATCATGAGCTTTTTTTCAAGATATGTTTCTTACTTTTTCTGGCTCCGTATTGTTTTGTAACTCTGGATATATCCATTCTATCATACGTCTCACATCTCTACGATTTTGGAACAATATGAACAGTAACATCATAAAGTAGAACACACTCAAACCTACAGAAATTTGAAAGAATAGATATTATCACAATATATTTGAAAATAATAATCTAAACAACAAACAATTTAAATTCCTACTGAAACCAAGGTCCTGTTGGACAAATAAAACTTTCAGTGTCTCGATGTAAAAAGGCCTTTCCTACAAGTTTCAATTGTATACAAATTATGGTAATATAAGAGAAAAAAAAGTTCAATCAAGAATCTGGAAGCTTGTTAAAATTCTTACCTAAGCACTACCAAAGTGATGTCTTAGGGATCGTCTAAATCTTTTCTCCATTCCTACTCAAAATCTAATTTAGAAATTCATTACAGATAAAGTTTAGCCATATATGACAGCTAACGCTGATTCCCAATAGAAACTTGGAACCTGTGTTATGATTCCTTTCTTTGATTCAATGAAAAACAAGAGCCGTCACAGACGGATTATGCTCCCCGAACAATTGTTTGTCACAAAATAAAAACTATCATACATTAAGCCCCCTTTTCCCATGACAGCTTTTTTGTACACACATTATTTATAGAATATGGTCTAGAACATCCTATTTATAACATGAGCACAAAATTTCATTAAATTCTGCCCATTAGATGAAGAGAAATAAGAGAAAAACTAATTTTTACACTAAGGCCCCTTTTTCCATGACGCAGCCTTAAATTTACAAACGGAGAAAAGGGTCTCTAGGTATTGACCAAGGGAGTTTACATGTGAAGTTTCATTGAATTTGGTCCAAGGATTGCTGAGATATGGCTGTGGACGGACGGACACACGGACGAACGGACAGCGTGGCGACTATATGCTCCCGCGAAATTTTTCGGGGAGCATAAAAAAAACCACTTTTCATTTCTAAGAAGGAAAAAACTATATATTCAAATTTATCTTACCGAACACTATTCTCCATATTGCTGGATGTGGTCTTGTAAATGGACCTGAAGAAAGAATAAGATGTATTACCGTATAGCACTTTATTTCTGCGGGGTCCAAATTCTGCGGTTTTTCCAGAAATCAGGCGGGTTAAATTTCTGCGGAACATATTTCTGCGGTCTCTCATTTTGCAAAATCAAAGATTTTATTTCTGCGCTATCAAATCAGTTTTAGTCAGTATCAGACATAGTTTGAAAGACGATGCCTACCAAATATTCTAATTACTCCGTTAGGGTAAAGGGATAATCCCACTCATTTACCAGTATCAATAAAGGCGTTACGGGAAACAATGCCGTATACAGATAGGTGTGAAAAGAAAGACGTGTCAAACTGTTACCAATCAGTCAAACTCGTTAAATCATTGTTTATTGATGAACTAAAATGTCTTATCTACACCTACGTTAAAGCCGTAGTTACACCATTTTGGAATAGGAAAGAACTCCATTGTTATGATATTGTTCTTTCCATCGGGTGGTAACAGTTTAACTTGTCCATGTACTGACTAAAATTACAGAATGACAACAACCTTTTCATTCAGGATTAATATTCTGCGGATTTTATTTCTGCGGTGCCGTCGACGACCGCAGAAATAGCAGAAATAAAGTCCCCGCAGAAATAAAGTGCTATACGGTAATTGTTTGAAATTCTAATTCTTAATTAACCCCTTCCCAAACGGCAAATTTTAGGGTGATCCACTTCAACAGCTGATGTAAAAGACCAAATTGATGTTAAAAAGGAAGGAATTTGTGTACAATAAAGCACAGAAAATATTGAGACAAAAGGAGAAACAGCTGGTTATCAGCAGTTTCTTCTTTTGTCTCAATGTTTTCCCACACTTTTCCTATTATGGACGTCAAAACCCGGTCTTGTTTGGGAAAGGGTTAAACTCTCATCAAGGCCTACAGCATCGACTAGTAGTTAGCCAACTGCATTGTCATATAAAAATAAGATGTGTTTGTGAAACTGTCAAACATGAATGCCCCCGAAATGGCAATGTTAAGATTTCATGTTAAGTTTTCATGTAAAGGGTTGATAATGGTTAATGAATGACCTTAATGAATGACCTTGAGGAAGGTCATATTGATTGGAACAGATAAGTATCATTTAAGAAACAATTTTGAGCTTTGTATGTCAAATACTTTTGGAGAAAAGGCCAAAGTAAAGTTTTCAGACAGACAGTTGGACAGATAGACATAAGTAAACAAATTCCCTTTGATAAGCAGGGATTTTGTTACCTGCGAGTCCAGAGTCCCTGACTCACCTTTTTTTCTCAAGACTCATTGAAAAATATTCAGTGAGTCCCAGAATGCTAACATTTTCAATGTGTAATCGACATTGTATTTCAAAGACTCCTATGTTTCAATATTGGATTCATTGTTTTGGGAACAAGTGGGTCCTGGGACTCTTCCGCATAAATTTGTAACAAAATCACTGATAAGCCTTATTTTGATGACCATTCCCTCATATCTTTGGATATGAAAAGTATATAAACAGGAAATTTACCATTAGAAAATGCTAGAACACTGGAGGCCTGGAAGAATTCCTTGAATTTCTCTTACCACAAGTACCACAATATCCAAGCCTACAGCTGCTCTCTCACTCACGTTAAATTAGGGTTTGAATCTTGTTTGGGAATGGGTTAAGAAAGGGGCCTTAGTTCAACTTACTATTCGGAAATGCTAGAACACTAACGACCAGGAAGAAAACAACAACACGACAAAGCCAACTCCAGATGTTATCTTCAAAAACAGGTCATATTGCAGCAGTTGGATCATCTAACCGTGGACTCCTGGCATTTTGTCATCTGGTAATGGGTTAACCCTTTCCCAAATGGCAAAATCTTAGGTTGACCTTCTTCAAACACTGCCATAAATGACAAAATGGAAGTTATTAAAGACGAAATTTGTGTAAAAATATTGCATGGAAAATATTGAGACAAAAGGAGAAACTGCTGGTTATCAGCAGTTTCTTCTTTTGTTTCAATGTTTTCCCAAGCCTTTTCTATTAGGGACGTAAAAACCAGGGTTTGTTTAAGAAAGGGTTAAGACATTTTACTTACCATTAGGAAATGCTAGAACACTAACGACCAGGAAGAATACGACAACACAACAAAACCCACTCCAGATGTTGTTTTCATAAACTATAAACAGGTCATATTGTGGCAGTTGAAGCACCTACCCATGGATTCCTGGCATTTGGTCATCTGGTAATGGGTTACGGTAGTCAACTTACCATTAGGGAATGCTAATACACTAACGACCAAGAAGAATACAACGACACAACAAAATCTACTCCAGATGTTATCTTCATAAACAGGTCATATTGTGGCAGTTGGAGCACCTAACCATGGATTCCTGGCATTTTTCTCACCAGTACCATCACAGTATCAAATCTATGCCTACGGCTGCTCTCTCACTTTGATGATTCAAGTGACTTTTGTCAAATGTCAGAAAAGATATTGCCCAAGTCAAGGATTCCAACCCCGGCTCGGCAAATTATATCCCTTCTGGCTTCTGATGCTTGACAAGTTATTTGCCAGGGTTCAAATCCTGTTTGGAAAAGGGTTAAGCAAGGAAACTTAGTTCAACTTACCATTAGGAAATGCTAGAACACTAACGACCAGGAAGAATACGACAACACAACAAAACCCACTCCAGATATTGTCTTCATGTACAGAATCCTCTCTGTAAGATAATTAAACATGCTTAATTAATTACCGGTAGCACTTACACAAACAAGAGGACCATGATGGTCCTTAATCGCTCACCTGCACCCTAGATAGAATGAAAGTCACAATGTTGTCAAGTTCAAGAGCACATAATTTAAGATGCGAGATTATGATCCAGCTATGACTGCTTTCATAATCTTGAATGATCAATTTTTGTAGCTGTTACAGTAAAAACAAAGTGGAAGAAAACAACAATTTTGTCACAGTAAAGGGCACATAACTCTGTTCTGATAAAGATATTCTCATCAACATTATGTCCAAGTTTTTTTTATTGGTTAATATTTATTGCTGTTCGAGAGAAAACAAAGTAGAAAATGGCAATTTTGTAACCGTCAAGGGCACACAACTCTGTTTTTTAAGTCCAATCAATCTGACAAATTAAAACATTTAAGATATTATGGTCACCAAAGTTGCAACCAAGTTGTGTCTTGATTGGTCCATATTTGTTTGTTAGAGAGAAAATAAAGTCGAAAATGGTAATTTTATGAAGTTAAAGGGCCAATAACTCTTGTTTTTCTATCCAAATCAAGCTGAAAATTTCACTCATCAAGGATCTTATGGTCCCCAATATTGTGGCCAAGTTTTGTCTTGATTAGTCAATAAATGTAGATGCTACAGTGTAAACAAAGTCGAAAACAGCAATTTTGTCAAATTCAAGGGCAAATAACTCCAGACTTCCTGCTCCTATCACACTGAAAATCGATCTCATCCAAGATCTTATAGTTACCAACATTGTGGCAAAGTTTTGTCTTGATAGGTCAATATTTGTAGATGCTATAGTGGTAACAAAGTCAAAACTAGCCATTTTTGACGTTCAAGGGCACATAACTCCAGACTTCCTAGTCCGATCTGACTCAAAATTGAACTCATCCGAGAACTTATGGCCATACATATTTTGACCAAGTTTAATCAAGATTGGTCAATATTTGTAGATACTAGAGTGGTAACAAAGTCAAAACTAGCCATTTTTGACGTTCAAGGGCACATAACTCCGGACTTCCTTGTCCGATTTGACTCAAAATCAAACTCATATGAGAAACTATGGTCATACATGTTTTGACCAAGTTTGGTTAAGATTGGTCAATATTTGTAGATACTAGAGTGGTAACAAAGTCAAAACTAGCCATTTTTAACATTCAAGGGCACATAACTCCGGACTTTCTCGTCTGATCTGACTCAAAATCGAACTCATCCGAGAAACTATGGTCATACATGTTTTGACCAAGTTTGGTCAAGATTGGTCAATATTTGTAGATAGTAGAGTGGTAACAAAGTCAAAACTAGCCATTTTTAACATTCAAGGGCACATAACTCTGGACTTCCTGGTCCGATCTGACTCAAAATCGAACTCATCCGAGAACTTATGGTTATACATGTTTTGACCAAGTTTGGTCAAGATTGGTCAATATTTGTGGATGCTAGAGTGGTAACAACAAATTGTGGACAGACGGACAGACGGACAGACGGACGGACAGACGGACAGACGGACGGACGACGGACAAAAAGCGACCACAATAGCTCACCTTGAGCACTTCGTGCTCAGGTGAGCTAACAAGACCTGGGCCCCGTATTACTAAACATCTTACGATCAAGTTTTTGTGTAAACTGTGTAACAAGACATCTGATTGCACGAGAAATCCGACTAAGCCAATCAAGGCTGTTGTTACAAGTAATTATGCAAAAATCAAACGTATGATTGTTAGTAATACGGGCCCCTGGTTTTTTACATCCCTTATAGAATATGCTAAGCAAAACATTGAGGCAAAAGAAGAAAGTGCTGATAATCAGCACTTTCTTCTTTTGCCCCAATGTTTTCTGTGACCTTCAGTAAGATGACCTTAACCCTTTCCCAAACAAGACCTGGTTTTGACGTCCCTAATAGAAAAGGCTTGGGAAAACATTGAAACAAAAGAAGAAACTGCTGATAACCAGCAGTTTCTCCTTTTGTCTCAATATTTTCTGTGCCATATTTTACACAAATTCTATCTTTTATAACATCCATTTTGTCATTTGTGGCAGTTTTTGAAGTGGATCACCCTAAAATTTTGTTGTTTGGGAAAGGGTTAAAACTCAACATTGGGAAATGCTAGAACACTAACGACCAGGAAGAAAACGACCACACAACAAAACCCACTCCAGATATTGTCTTCATGTACAGAATTCTCTCTGTAAGGAAATTAAACATGATTAATTAACACTTTCATAAACAAGACCTGGCCCTGGTTTCTCGGAAAAACTTAAGTATGTTCTCATGCTCAAATCTGAGCACCATACTCAAATCCCATGAAATCCATGTGAATACCCTTCAACGTTGGAGAGTATTCCTTTGAAGTTGAACATATTCTCATCAGGGATTGAAAAATCCACTCGCCCGCTCGCATTGGCGAGTAGAAAATGCCGTAGGACGAGTAGATTTGGGGACGAACTAGTCCGACGGGGCGAGTGCAAATTTAGGACTTGAATCACGCTAATTGAGGGGAAAAAATAACGGATCGAAAAGAAAGTATTTATTTTAAACTTCATATCGGAAACAATAATATTCGTTGTAAAATATGACATTTCCCTGTTTATGTCGATCAATCCCGAAAGTGAAACTAAACTAAACAAGGAAACTAGAGTAAATCTGTGTAACTCATATGCGATGATTTGAGCGAGATCAAAGACACCGCAAACACAGTCAATTGATGACGTAGTAATTCCAGTTTCAATATAATCACGTGATTTTTCCGCACCCAAATAAGGTTACGTTTTACTATGATTTGTTAACAAAAGTCGTGCGAGCAACAAAGCGCGGGAAAATTGGATGAAGCAATGAAAACAAAACGCTATCTAGTATCTAGTAAATACACTGACGTTAGATGGTTTTAACACAGACGCGTTGTCTCTTTCTGTTATGCCGCCTCGCGAATACACAAAGAAATTCTTTCACATTTACCGGGTAGTTGTACATATTAAACTGGTGTGCTTACTCGACCATTTCGACAGCTAATCTATCTTTCGAATTAAATAAAAAGTAAGTGTTTACAGTTATCTTAATCGGCGATTGATTTATGGTAAAAAATGAAGTCAAGTCTGAGCCACATTCGATTTATTGACCATCTTTTTTAATTAAATCGTTGCCTTATTTGCCTATGAGTCTATGACTTTTGAAGTGGCGATCGCCAGCGCGAGCCCTTTCTGTCATTTATACCGAAGAAACGTTATTTGTAGAGTCAAAGAGTTATGTTATTTGCAAGCATAATAATGCATCCGTAAGAGTCAACAGTCTAAAATTTTCTTCATCTTTAAGGGCGAGTTGGGTTGCCCTAAGGGCGAGTAGAAATTCAGAGCTACTAGTCCTACAGGACTAGTAGGTTTGAAGAAATTTTTCAACCCCTGCTCATGAGAATATACTTAAGTTTTTTCGAGAAACCGGGGACGGGTTTTTACATTACCTTATAGAATATGCTTAGAAAAGGCTTAGAAAAACATAGAGACAAAATGAGAAATAGCTGATAATCAGCATTTTTTCCTTTTGTCTCAATGTTTTCTGTGTTATTCACAAATTTTACTATTAGTGGCATCTATTTTGTTGTCTTCATCAGACATCAGCTTTCAAATTAGAACACCCTAAATTATTGTTGTTTGGGAAAGGTTTAATTAGCACTTTGCAAGAAAGGAAATTAACCCTTTCCAAAACCGACAAATATTTAGACTGTGCCAATTCCATAGCTGCTGCAGATGAGAAATTGATCATGTTCAGATAGAATTTGTGTATAATATCTACAGATATATCATACATGTATTGAATTTGTCATTTCAACTCCAAAGTGAAACCCTATATTTTGGGTACTCATTTAAATTTTCTCAATAAGATAATTCCAATGAGTAGCCACAACATAGGGTTGAAGAACAATAAATTAAATTGTGCAATAAATCATTACCCTCTTATCTGGAGCTCTGCTTCATTAATTAGTACTTTTGAGTAAGGAAATTAAAAATCATTAATTAATTAACTCTTTCACAAACAAGATCTGTTTCAGTTACAGATAACAAGCGATAAAGACACTTTAAGATTTCAACTCCAAAGAGAAACCATGTGTTGTGGGGAATCATTTGAATTCTCTACATGAGATGATTCTAACCAGTACCCATATTAAACATAGGGTTTGAAGAAATCTGTATTTTGAAAAATCATTATATCCTCTTATCTGTAGCTCTGCTGGTTTTGGTGTTCCTAATAGAAAAGACATGGGATGGCATTGAGGCAAAAGAAGAAAATGTTGATAACCAGCATTTTCTCCTTTTGCCTCAACATGATGATTATACACAAATCTCATCTTTGCTTAAGCATTTTGCAGCAGCATTCAAATTGGAGCACCGCAAAAGTCTGCCATTTGGGAAAGGGTTAACATTTTAATCAGCATTTTTTCCTTAAAATGCATCAATTTTTTCATGCTAAATTGCACAGAAATCGAATCTTCTGTGATCTACAGCTACTTTGATGAGATCACCCTAAGAGTTTGCCGTTTGGGGAATGGTTAAATAATTACCACTTTCCCCAGAAACAAACCCTTGTGTTGATGTCACTTATTAAATTTAACCCTTTCCCAAACAACAATAGGTTTTCCAGACTTGTCCTAGGGATACACTTCCTAAAAAGTGTAAAAAGAACCCACATCCTTCCTTGTGGCCAAGTTGCGGGTCTACCAACAAAGCTATCAAGGCATATCCATGCCCATACATGTCAGACCCTTTGCCTCACTACAGTGGATTGCTGTAGAGGATCCAGAATTTCTTTGAAGCGTGTTCAAACATACATTATACGGTGTTAGTTTTCGAGATATATTACCATATTGACTGAATTTCTATATGAAAATTAAATAATCAGGCCATAAAATGAGGTTCGTTGGAACCCCAAACTCCCAGGACTCTCCACCACTGAAAACAGGGATTTTGTTACCTGCGAGTCCCGAGTCCCTGACTCACATTTTTTTCTCAGGACTCATTGAAAAGTTTCTAGCGAGTCCCAGGATGCTAACATTTTCAATGTGTTATCGACATTGTCTTTCAAAAACTTCTATGTTTCAATATTGGACTCATTGTTTTGGGAACAAGTGGGTCCCAGGACTCTTCCACATCAATTTGTAACAAAATCACTGTGAAAAGTGCAAATTATAAGTTTACAAATTCTATCTTATTCGACATCAACTTTGTTGTCTACTAAAGCTTTCAAATGGGCAAGCCTAGGCCTTTGGAAAGGATTAACCATATTGAAAACCTTGTAAGAAATGAAGCAAATGCAAGGTCAGTTCAAGAGTTGTCATTTTCTCCTTATCTCTAAATGTTTAACAACCCAATTCTTAAAAAAGGATGTCACAACGAAATTTTTAAAAACAAAATATGAAATGTGTAGACAAATGGTGGGTGAAGGAGGCTGATCACATAATTTTGACGGCTTGACAATGACAGCTCAATAACGTGTGATGAAATTTTGGATTCCGAAATTTGAAACAAAATGTCGAGAAAATTAGATGAATAACACACCGATTACCTCGTAAATGCAGTATACAGTAGACCGACTATCGACACACTCAGTAAAGTGATTGTGTGAGGTTTATAGAAGATTTCCAGGGAAATATCATCGACTCCTTTCTCGTTGATTGAACGAAAATACCGGTTTTCCTCCATTTTGGCTGTCTGCTCTTTAATACAGACTGTGTACCAAGTCGATATTTCAAGAGCGTCTTTTTGAAAGGAAATTGTGGTAAACCAGTCTGCATACATTAACAAGGGCGTTAATTGGATGAACTATGGTTTGTGACCACCACGGGTTATTTCCCTTAGACCATGTACACCTCGTTCACATGTTATGGTAAAAGATACCATCTTGGAATCGTGAACAGTATCAACCTTTGCCCATGGGCGGATCTAGCGGGGGGGGGGGCGGTTTGGACCCTCTGGAAAAAAATCCTGGATCCGCCCTTGCTTACCCTTTCCTAAACGACAAAAATTGGGATCGTTCCCATGTTAAAGCTTTTGAGAATGACAAAATGGTTATTTGTAAATATGAGAGTTGCTTACATTATAGCAAAGAAAATATTGTGGCAAAAGGAGAAATGGGGATTATCAACATTTTTTTCTTTTACCTCAATGTTTTCCCAAGCAATTTTTATTAGATCTAGGGGCGTCAAAAGCACATATTGTTTGAGAAAAAGGGTCAAAATCTGTGCGGACTGACAATGTCAAAGGATCTACACTTTCTCGAGTCTTTACTCTTGAGGGCATTAATTTTAGTCTCTCACGGTTTAGAACTTTAGACGCCCCTTTAAAAAAAGTTTTAGAAAACGTCAACTTGACGGAAAGATGAAAATATGCAGATAATCAATTTCTCCTTTACCATCAACTATACTCTATGGTACATTGTACATAAATCCTGTCTTTGTCAATATCAATTTGTGGTCTGATGCAGCTTTAACTGTCTCCCAAACAAGACTTGGTTTTGACGTCCTTAAAAGATAGGCCCTAAGGCTCGGGAAAACATTGAGGCATGAGGCAAAAGAAGAAAGTGCTGATAATCAGCACTTTCTCCTTTTGTCTCAATGTTTTCTGAGCTATATTGTACACAAATCCAATCTTGATTAACACATATTTTGTCGTTTGTGGCAGCTTTTGAATTGAACCGCCCCAAAAATCTGCCGTTTGGGAAAGGGTAAACTCATTACCAGACGGCAATATCTTAGACCTGTCCAAATTAAAAACTGTTGCAGACGACAATTGAACGTGAATGAACGAATTCAAATTTATTTTTGGTTAGAAAACATTGTGGTTTGTGAAGAAATTTCTAGTCACAAGCGAGTTCTTCATTTTGCATTGTGTTAACGAAATCGTTTATCTTTTGGAGAGTCATCTTCGCTAGCCAAGGTTGAACCCACAGGTCTACGTTTGTGAATACAGAAACGACGTGACGTCGTAGATGTAACCATTGGCTTGCGAAGATGTTGGAGAGTCGAAAAGAGTCAATGTGTCGAAATGGATTCTAGGCTATAAGCCTACAATGAAATTCTTTCCTCTTCACGTTTTCTTTTATATGCTTATCGGATATTCGTTTACCACGATAAACATTTTGGGAAAAGTCTAAACTATCTAATCAAGAAAGCTAAGGAAATATTGCAAGAAAATAAGAAAATGCTGATAAGCGATGTGTCAAACTTCCCCGTTTTAGGCTTTTTAAGGCTAGGCACTAGGCTACTACATGTAGATATATGCTTACCACCAGGAAAAATGTGCCCTTCTTCATATTCTATCAATTGTATTGTCTTTCAATTGTGACCTTTATAAAACTGTCCGGCATAGCACTTGCGGTTTCAGCAAACCAGTTTCAAAAGCCGCCGGTGTCATGACACTGAATCAAATAGCATACTTTCTCAGAAAATAATCTAGGCTACTCCAGCGCAAATTCAGGCGCAAATTTCACAGAAAAAAAAAACCGACGTGCGTTTTTTCCTACAGTAAATCCACGGCCATAGGGGTCTATTATCTGACTCCCAGCACCTAATGAACATTTTATTTCCTAAGTCAAAGGTTCATAAGATGCCGGGAGTCAAATTATAGACTCTATATCCACGGCGGGTCAGGTCATCGTATGACGTAATAATTTCAGGAAATCGCCAATAATTTTGATTTTACTTGACCAATTTGAATTAATTTGAAGCAGAGAAGATAAAAACGCCAGGAATAAGATGGATGTAGATCTAGTAGATCTAGATCTTTTGAAAATCAGCTGATTCTTTTCTTTTAAGAAGACCATTGCATTCAGCTTAGGCATATGTTTCCCTTCCTTCTCTGATTCAAACCCTCTTTCAAACTGATGATGATTATAATGTCGTAATTAAATGTAGATATTTATTGTGTCACTTGATTCCCAACCGTGGTATCCGACTGGGTTTGGTCCGAGAAAGAAAATCTGGAAGTGCAGTTTCTTGTACACGGTCAGACGTCAATGGGGTAGAACCGGCGGCATCAAATTGATGCCCGAGGGAAGCATTTATATAGAGGCAGATAATGGCAAATCGCGGTCATGTCTCTGCGGTGTACAAGTCTGTGACATTGCTCACTTATGAGCCGGAATGTATTGAGGAGTATTTCTGGGAAAGAGAACTTGCTCCCTAGACGGAGTTTAGATGTACTCATGCTACCCAGGCGCGTATCTAGGCGCAGGCATGGAAGTCCAGGCTTCATCATAATTATCTTTTGTAGTATGCCCAGTGGTCTTTTCTAGAAAGATTGTGAAAAAAAGCAGGCCCCTTGATGCACTGGAACCGCGACCCCATTACAATATATGATAAAAATTTGGACTCGACTCTTTCAAATTCAAAGATGCTGTAAAAGACAATTTCGAGTAAAAGTAATTTTACATTTTGGATCTCTCTTGGAAGAAAACATTGTGGGAAATGAAGAAATTGCTTGTCACAAGCAATTTCTTCGTTTTCCACGATGTTTTCAAGAGCTTTCCTGTTTGGGAGCGTCAAAATGCATGAAAGGGACTCGACAAAACGCATAGTGCTTCAACATTACAAGAATCCGGGCTACCTAATGTTGTTCCTCTTCGTGTACGTGACGGTTAATCATTGAAAAAAGGTGTTCTTTTCAACGAAAACCTCCTAACTGCAGCTTAAACCAAGCTGCAGTTAGGAGGTTTCGTTGAAAAGCGACGATGTACTTTTCACGTCCCATGTAGACAAAAACTTGATTAAACATTGAGAAAAAAGACGAAATAGTGTGGATAACCAGCAATTTTTGCCTTTGCCTCAATATTTTCTATGCTGGACTGTACACACATAATATTATATTGACAACGAATTTGTCATCTGCAGCAGCTTCCAAATTAAATCAGTCCAACTCTTGCCATTTCTGAGAAAAGTATTAAAATGCTGTTTAAGATGTTAGGAGCCAACTTAGAAATATTTTTTGTGCGTTTAAATTTAAAACCTTTCGCAAGCGGCAAAAATGTCGACAGTTCCGATTCGAAAGCTCTGCTGTAGAGCAAATATACCAATTACACATAGTTTTGGAGACAAGAGCTGTCCGTGGGGAGCTAAGTGCTGCGATTAAGTGCTAGACAGTGACAAAATTCTAAATCTGTAAAGTTCACCAAAGTAAACACCAAATGTGGTAGCCAAAGAAGAAAAGTAACCACATTCAATTATATTATAAATTTGTTTTATTAGTTTACATATTTATGTACATTTATTTTTTACAAAAATAGAATACAATATTTACAATTTTGAGAAAATAGTGATAAGCAAGAGGACCATGATGGTCCTTAATCGCTCACCTGAACCTAGATAGAGTTAAAAGCTCAATGTTGTGAAGTTCAAGTGCACATAATTTAAGATGTGAGATTATGATCCAGCTTAAACTGCATTCCTAATCTTGAATGATCAATATTTGTGGCTGTTACAGTGAAAACATGTTTTGACCAAATTTGGTTAAGATTGGTCAATATTTATGGGTGCTAGAGTTGTAACACCAAATGTGACCAGGCGAACAGATGGACAGACGCCGACGGACAAAAAACGACCACAATAGCTCACCTTGAGCACTTCATGCTCAGGTGAGCTAAAAATGATATTCAGTAAAAACATTTTTAAACTTTCCAAAACAATCCCTTAATTATAAAGACAATGTTAACAATTTATCTTTAGCACTTTACAATCTAAATATATTTTTTGTACATGAATGTTGTGTCTATTGTGTAACAAGTTAAACCCATTCCGATTATGATGCTTTTTAATGCCAGAGAAGATATTGAAGTACAGTCGACACTCGTTATGTCGAAGTCGGAGGGGCCGTCAAAATACCTCGACATATCTGAAGTTCGACTCATCCGATTTTTTCGGCTTCGAGATATTTGATACTTGACCGTTTTTGAAACTTATCAAGTAAGAATATTATTGAAATATAGTAGGAAAAGGAAAGAAATTGCTCGTGTCGAGCAATTTTTATCCTTTTCCTACTATATTTCAATGGCTATATTCAGTTCGAAATTATTTTGTTTTGAAAAAATAATATGTCAATAGATGAGGACGGGACCAGATTTGAACTTTGACATAAGCGAAAATTCGACTTATCCGATGTCGACATAACGAGTGTCGACTGTATTGGAAAACATTGTAAACAATGAAGAAATTGCTTGTAGCAAACATTTCTTTTTTTTTTCAAACAATATTTTCTCACCAAAAATAATGAAAATGTAATACATGTATTTCATTCAAATGATAATTTGTCTTCAACATTTATCAATTTTCAATAGTCTTAAATTTTGCTGTTCCTTAATGAGTTATGCATTAAACAAGAAGCAATCTTTACATCCCAGATATAACTGCCTAGACATTGCACATAATAAAGATTTCATTAATTGCATTTTTCAGTGTATTTTGAATATTTAAATAACATAACTTTCCAGATTATTTAACTTAAATGTTTTCTTGTCTTTTCTTTTGATAAGAATAAAAAAAGAGAGTAAAGCTTATTGCTGTAGATGCACATAGTATATACAATAATATTTGAAGCCTATCACACTAAAAGGGACCTTATTGGGAGTAATTTCCCCCAAAAAAGGCACAATTCATACAGTCACAATTTTTAAGTGCTAATTATTTCCTGCATTTTACCAATATCATGTCTTGTTTATTCTAGATGGACTTAACAAAACATCAGCCATTTTAGATTCTTATGATTGACAACCTGTTTAAGACTTTATTCTCCTTATTAGTTTATCTGCTTTAACATAGAGTCTACATAATTTAAGTTACAATGGTCCATTTCATGGGATGGGCAACAAGAAACCCTTTCCCAAATGACAAAATAGAAGACCAGTCCATATTTAAACTTTTGGCAGACAACAAAGTGTATGGGGACTAAAAAAATCCATTCAGTACATTCAGAAAACATATAAGGAAAAGAAGAAAATGCTGGTTACCAGCATTTTCTTCTTTTGCTTCTATGTTTTCAGAAAGCTTGATCTAAATGATCCATCAAAAATAGAGATTGTTTGGGAAAGGGATAAATCAAAGTTTGCACAAATATACAAATATTCCACTGCTATCGAAAGTTTATCACCAAAATATTGTGTCAAAAAAACTTTACACAGAAGATTCTTCTTTCTCCTTATTCGCCTGGCTTAGACCATGGACAGTAATAATTTCAGCACTGCCTTGACGCGCCGCCCCCTCATGGAACTCTTTGACGGGCTCACCAGGTGCCGTAAAAAGTCTATGTTTCACGATCATGGCCATGATGAACAGGCAGATTCCCGTAAACGCAGAGAAGAATCCGGAAACGACGTTACAACCGTAGGACCATGAGAGATAATTCATCCATGGACGGGGGAAGTAGTTCTCTTGTCTGGCCATCTCAGCGAAAACCAGTGACACAATGAAGACGAAAAATGCTGAAAATATAAATTTCAAATATGTTAAATATTTGTCACTTTCTCAGACAACAAATATTTAGAGTACCAGTAGCCAAAATTTTTAGCAGTGGCATGAGACAATGAATATAGTACCAACAGAAAGTTTTCATTTTAACCCATTTCTGCACAGCAATGCCTTTTGACACCCTCATAAAAAAGGGTTTGGGAAAACACAGTGGAAAATGAAGAAATTGCTTGAGGCAAGCAATTTCTTCATTTTCCACAATGTTCTCTAACCCAAAATGGAAATATGTAACAGTTGTATGACCATGACAGATAATTCATCCACAGACGGGGGGAGTAGTTTTCTTGTTTGGCCATCTCAGCAAAAACCAGTGACACGATGAAGACGAAAAATGCTTTAAGAAAAGGGTAAAATAAAATTTTAATTCAATTTTAATTATTTCAACTTCAAAAGTTTACTATAGCCTAAAATAAATACAATATCAGAAGAATCAGTACCAACAAAAACTTTATTGATTGGATCGGGATCAGCACTATTTCTTAAAACATATCTCACCAGCTTGCGCAACTACCCATGAATGCTGTTGTTTCTCTAACCAATATTACTATAACTTCCTTTCCAAGGCTCCAGCTGCCAATTCAATTTAGGTTGACCTTTAAAAATGTCAGAAAGGATATTTACGCTGTGTGGATCGAAACCTGGATCCAAAGATTCAGAATCCAATTTGATGCTATTGCGAATTGTACCATGGCAATAGACTTTGGTCATGGTTTTTTGATTGGTCAATCAATACTTCAATTGACTGATAGCCACAATCTGTCAAATATTTGCAAATCTATTTATTTACCTGCGGCAAAGTTCAGTACAGCATTGATGATGTGTACACGGACATATTTTTCTCGCTCTCTGTAGATCTTTACACGCCACTTTGTCACGACATATGTTACACACAGGAATAGGGAACCAAGGTTACACAGCAGCGTGAAAATGACGAGGGCTTGACAAGCTCGAAACCATGCTGTAAAATAAATATACAAAATAAGTCAACCCTTTAACCCATGACCAAGTGGCAACATTCTAGCGTGACCCAAATTTAAAGATGTTGCAGACGACAATTTCAATCTCATGGAATTTTGTAATTTTTCTTAGTGTTTTTGTGTAGAAAACAATGTGGAAAAAGAAGAAATTGTTTGTCATAAGCAATTTCTTCATTTTCCACATTGTTTTCTACAGTCATTATCTTGTGGGGGCGTCAGAAAGCGTCATTGTGTGGGAATTGGTTAAAAAAGAAGACATATTTTTCTCTCTCTCTCTCTGTAGATCTTTGCATGCCACTTTGTCACGACATATGTCACACACAGGAATAGGGAACCAAGGTTACACAGCAGCGTGAAAATGACAAGGGCTTGACAAGCTCGAAACCATGCTGTAAAAAAAAGTAGAAATAACAATAGATGTTTATACCATACACATGACATTATCCCATAATTAACCTTTCCCCAAATGACAAAAATTTAGACCATTCCAACTTGAAAGTTGCCATTGACAACTAAATGAATGTTGATGAAGACAGGCTGTGTGTACAATATTGCACAGAAAGTAGCGAGACAAAAGGAGAAAATTTCAATTATCATTAATTTCTTCTTTTGCTTCAATATTTTTCCACCCTTTTTACAACAGAATGTCAATACTGTTACTCTATGGGAAAGGATTCTGAATAGTTATGATTCAGACAAAACTTACAAAAAATGTAAACAAATTCAACTTCTTCAAGTAGGAAAAATTGAGTGAAAAGAAGGAAATAGAATCTACTTCACAATGACACAAAAGTACTGTTTTCATTGAAAAAATATGGTATAATATTGATTGCCGAAAAATTTTAGTTTTGAAAGAGAAAAAGGTGAGGTAAATCATAGGCACTTGGATCCAGGAAAAAAACAACTTACATAATTATAGTCCTGTATAATATAAATATGAGAAGGTCGGACAGCGGCCATTGTTTCAAGTAACGGATGTTGTTACAAGCGCCTCTGGTTTTCGCCACAGGATAGTTTTATCCTCTATGAACAAGGAACCAGCTGTAACTTCCGTTACTTCAAAATGGCCACTGTCCGACCTTCTCATATTTATATTATATACATGACTATATATGTAAGTTGTTATTATTCCTGGATCCAAGTGCCTATGAGGTAAATGATGGTAAAATGGGTCCATAAATAGGAAAACAATGTGGGAAAAGTTGTAACTCATAGTTAAACTCACGCGGCATAATGAAGTCTTGGACATCACTAAAGAAGGACGAATGAATCCACCAACAGCCCACATAACTCTGTAACGTTGGATCCTTCGGTTTGATGTAGCCAGACAGACAAATGTGCCAGAGACCCACATTGGCTAAGGGGCTGTGAACCCGGCGCCAGGACTGGTACCAGTAGGGGCTGCAGAATCCCACAAACTCGAACAAAAACGCTCCGCCCGACGCGATGAACCCCGCCCAGAACAGCCGCATGCCCGGGCTGATCTTGGGCTTATAAGTATCAGGAAATACTTTTATATCCTTCTCCGACTCCGCCATTTTGAATTTGAGTCACTTGACGGGTTACCTGTAAAAATTGTACAGGTAAATTTACAGGTGTGTCAAAGTATTGATTAATCGGGGACAAAAGTTTTGGCAAATGACAAGGAAAATTTTATGAACGGTAAATATTTGTAGATGTTGAAGGAAAAAGACGGTGAAAACTCCAAAATATTTGATTTTGTTATTATTTTGATCACCAATGATGTAAGCGACATTGACATACTTGGCCCATGAATCAACTTCCTATTCAAAATAAACATTACATAAATCGAATTGATCGAAAAGTGCAGGAAGATCGCTAGTGATAATTTAGTACATTTTCAAAAATCGAAGACTTTTCATACACAGAAAGATCGATATAAGGGTTTCTTTAATATATCACACCTGCGGTTGTGTATTCTAATTAGGTCATCTCAGGTAAACAAATCGAGCCGCTTATATCATATAAAAAGACATAATATAAATTAACAGATGTACGAAGTTATTCAAATTTTCAACGGCTTTTCAACAATTAAACACATATAATTTAAATTTTTGCAGATCTAATTCTGTGTTTTTAAAAACATTTTATCGTTGAAATTAATTTTTCCAAAATTGTGTCATTTTCCAGGTGAGAAGGACAACCCGTCCAGGTGATCTGAAAAGTCAATTTTTGTCGCCATTTCCTGTTTCAAGAGTGAATTTCGAATGACATAAACAATGGGGAAGAACATTTTAACCATCTGTGGAATGGTCCTCGCGGGCGGGGCCTTTTTATTCACAGTGATTTCGTTTTCAACTTCAAATTGGCTGGAAAGTTACCAAGAAGCGAATTCCCGATTTAGAAAACTCGGGTTGTGGGAAGCCTGTTTCAACAATTTTGCCTACGACAGGGACAGTCTGGGAAAGGTGTATGATGGATGCGATTGGATCTTTTCCTACGACTACAGACCGATTTTTGATTGGTTAAATCCAGGTAATTACTTGATTGGTTTATTCCAGGTAATTGGTTCATTAAATAATTAACCCTTTCCCAAACGTCAAATTTTAGGGTGATCCACTTCAAAAACTGCCACAAATGACGAAATGGAAGTTATTTTAAAAAATAATTTGTGTTAAATATGGTATAGAAAATATTGAGACAAAAGGAGAAACTGCTGGTTATCAGCAGTTTCTTCTTTTGTTTCAATGTTTGCCCAAGCCTTTTCTAATAGGGACGTCAAAACCAGGCCCCGGTTTCTCGAAAAAACTTTAGTATAAACTTTTGAGAACATGCTCAACTTCAAAGGGATACTCTCCAACGTTGAAGGGTATTCGATTGAAGTTCACGTGGATTTCGTGCGATTTGAGCACGGTGCTCAGATTTGAGCATGAGAACGTACTTAAGTTTTTTGAGAAACCGGAGCCAGGTCTTGTTTGGTAAAGGGTTAACCCTTTACCCACTTGTTTTTAAGTGTCATCCACATTCAAGTCTACCTTCAAAAAACATCAGATCGCTTTAAGTCGTTTGAGGTGGTCCACCCCAGATAAAATTTATACGACAGGAATTATTTGTCTGGTGTTGTTAACATTTATCACACATCCGAAACCTATTCGGGCGACCTCGTAAATGCAGAATGATAACGATGTCACCAAAATCATGCCAGAGTGGGTTAATCTCATTAGTGGTGGACAACCTAAAAATATAGTCAATGTTTTCTGAAATGAGTGATTAATGAAGCAAGATGTGTTTGTGAAACACCAATGCCCCCGAAATGGACAATGGTAAGTTTTTCAGACAGACAAGTGGACAGACGGACAGACACAAGTAAAACAATATTCCCTGATATTTCAATGGGGCCATTAAAATTAGAAATATACCCTGGTACTGATGATTTTTTACCCATCCCCCCAGCTCATTTCAGCTCTATATATTATATTAACATACTCTCCCTTGTGTTTCAGCCTGGTTTCTGACCGTACAGATCATGATGACCTTGACCTTAATATTGACCCTGGTGACCGTCATTCTGTGTCTACTTGGATTCCTCGGATATTGTCCACCACTGCCATCCTTAAATGGGTTACACCTTTTGACGTCCTCACAAGAAAAGGGCTTTCGAAAAAATTGTGGAAAATGAAGAAATTGCTCGTGACAAGCAATTTCTTCATTTCCCACAATGTTTTCTACCCAAAAACACTGAAAAAAAATATTCATTTGAAATTGTCATCTGCAAAATTCCCTCCATGTTTGTTTATTTTTCAGCCTGGTTTCTGACAGTACAGATCATGACGACCTTGACCTTAATATTGACCTTGGTGACCTTCATCCTGTGTCTACTTGGATTCCTCGGATATTGCCCACCACTGCCATCCTTAAATGGGTTACACATTTTGACGTCCTCACAAGAAAAGGGCTTTCGAAAAAATTGTGGAAAATGAAGAAATTGCTTGTGACAAGCAATTTCAATGAAGAAATTGCTTGTGACAAGCAATTTCTTCATTTCCCACAATGTTTTCTACCCCAAAACACCAAAAAAGATTATTCATTTGAAATTGTCATCTGCAACATTCCCTCCATGTTTGTTTATTTTTCAGCCTGGTTTCTGACAGTACAGATCATGATGACCTTGACCTTAATATTGACCTTGGTGACCTTCATCCTGTGTCTACTTGGATTCCTCGGATATTGTCCACCAAAACGAGCGGCCACGGCACAACTGACCAACAGCGTACTCATGTTTGTTAGTGGTAAGTATACAGACATGTTGACCGAAACACTATTCTGAACTACCTTATTAAGCTTGTTGAGCCTGATTATATAGATGGATAGATATTAACATAGGACACTATCAATCAAGGGATAGCGGATTCAAATCCATGCTTGACCAATATCCCTTCTGAATTTTGACATTTGACAAAAGTCATTTGTCTCTCACTAATGAATGTGAATCCTCCGAGGTGAGCAGCTGTTGATCTGTACTTAATCCGAGTCTTCTCTGATGTAAAGACAGGGAAGACGCTCTTTGATATTTTGATTTTGCGAAAATCAAAATATCAAAGAGCGTATTTACATCAGAGAAGACTCGGATTACTCTGTACTGGATGTTGTGTTTGTGCTGGCATTAGAAATACCAGGAACATATGATGAGGTGCACAAGCCCCCATATTTATGACTAGAAAATTGAACACAGAACTTAACACCATTAGAATTTTGAAAATCCTATATATATGTGCATGCAGTTTATTTATCCTATGACTGGACTGATTTCACCTCTGCATTCAACATATTAAGCTATTCCCAAACAGTAACACATTTTGACACCCGTTATAGAAAAGGTACAAAGAAGCATTAAGGCAAAAGAAGAAAATGTTGATAGTCAGCATTTTCTCCTTTGCCTCAATATTTCTAAGCTATATCATACTTAAATTCTACCCTTATCGACATTCATTTTTAGCTAGACTTTTTGAAGAAAATGAGAGCTTATACTGTCACCCTGGCGTCGGCTTTGCAACAAAGGTTAAAGTTTTTTCAAACATCAATGACTTCCATACCATCAAAGGGATTCAACCCAAACTTGGAATACTTATTCACCATCACACCCTCTACTTGACTACCTGGGCCCATGACCCTGGGTCCATTATATATTTGGAGTTACGCCCCCTTTATACTTAGCAACTTAGAAAGTCGAGCGGGCTGTCTTCGGACAGCTTTTGTTTTGTCTGCAGCAGCTTTCAAATTGGAAAGTAAACAATTTTGCTGTCTGGTAATAGGTTAATAAGATCTTGACAATACACTATCATAGGTATTATTCAGCATGATTCTATGAGGGCAAACCCTTTTTGTTCAATTCCAGGTGGTCTACTTGCTCTGTCTGTCATCATTTTTGGCATCAAGCCCGACACAGATCTTTGATATTGAATATGCCGTTACTTCTGCTTAAAGACAAATTTGTTCAATTTCAGGTGGTCTATTGGCACTGTCAGTCATCATTTTTGGCATCAAGTCGGACACAGATCGTCAATGGATTTCTCGACCAGACCAAAACTTCCTGTCCTGGTCGTTTGGATTGGCTGTTGTCGCTGGTTTCTTCTCGATATTTTCCGCAATGTGCTTGCTCGTCGACTCTATGCGACTCAGCCAGAAGATGAGAAAAGCCCGCGCCCCACCACCGTACGGAGGATATGAAATGAAGAGAGCGCCACCAGATTATTAAACTGTTTATCACAAACCATGTTACATATCAAAGGCAAAATTAAGTGTTTAACCCTTTCCCAAACAAGACCTGGTTTTGACGTCCCTGAGAAATAGGGCTTAGGAAAACATTGAGGCAAAAGAAGAAAATGCTGAATCAGCATTTTCTCCTTTTGCCTCAATATTTTCCTTGCTATTATTCACACAAATCCTATTATCATTATAATAATTTTTGTCGTCTGCAGCAGCTTTGAAATTTGAAGAGTGTAAAATTTCGTTGTTTGGGAAAGGGTTAATTGGAGCAATTTATAACAGCTTTTTGTTGCAATGCATTAAGGTAAACCATCCCTAATGAGATTCATTTGACGTCGAATTATTCGTGCGGCAATGTTTAACATTCGTTACGTATCTGAACCTGTTCGGGTGACGTTGAAAACATTCGGCGGTGGAACGATCCACCGCCGAATGTTTTTCGATGTCGCCCGAATAATTCCGACGTCGCGTCAATCTCATTAGGGATGAACTACCTTAAGGCTCCGGAACTGTAATGGCAATATTTGGTACACACACTTCTAGCGTATAGATTTCTTTGAAATTTGGATATGTTGTAGGCATTGGTAAATAAAAATATTTTACCATCTTACTTTTTAAAATTTGTAAATCCAAGGGGAGATAACTGGCTTTAAAGTTTGCATTAAAGACAATGAGAAAATATCTTTTTTGTCAATATTTTCAAAATTAGGCAATTTTTCAAATTATTTAAATGGTAGAAAGTTGCCAATTATCATTTCGCTTCATAAAATACAACAAAATAGTTTGTTTACCATATAAATTTTGTGAATTCCAATTTTTTCGTTAGTCAAGGGCAGATAATCCACTAAAATTCACATTATAAGGGGAGATAATGCATTATTTTCAAGTCAGAAACTTTTATTGATTATTTACCATTCACATCATAACATATCAATTTGGGTTTTGCCATACATATAATTGATACATGATTTCAAACACTATCAGGCATATTTGTAGTGCAGCTAAATCATAATAAAGTTACAGCCATTACAGTTCCGGAACCTTAAGTGTACATGTACATTGTGTAGAAAGTGAGGGAACAGTCCAAAATTATTGCTAATGCATATCATTTATATGCTCATACAATAATGATTATTTTTACCCGTTTACTTGCATTGTATCATCATACAAATTTATATATAACCTAAGGTCTACCATATTCTTACACCCAATTTAAATCAAAACTACTAAATTCCTGATTTCCCCACCAATTTCAGATCTTTTTATTTTCATCTCTTTAATATTTTAAGAAGCAAGATGTTTCGGAATTTTTTTGACCAGGTAATTTTAGATACACAAAAGCTAAGAAGCAATGCAAGTAAAATGGGTTTAATTATGGACAAGTAGACTTTGATTCATTTGAGACTACCATGGATCCATATCAGCTGATTAGAATGCATTAACCCTTTCCCAAACGACAAAATTTTAGGGTGCTGTAATTTGAAAGGAGCTCTAGATGACAAATTTGATGTTATTAAAGATAGGATTTGTGTAAAACATGGCCCAGAAAATATTGAGACAAAAGGAGAAACTGCTGGTCATCAGCAGTTTCTTCTTTTGTCTCAATGTTTTCCCAAGCCATTTCTGATAGAGACATGGGAACCAGGTCTTGTTTAGGAAAGAGTTAAGCACTAATCTTATATGGAAACATGTTAATCTCAAATTCTTCTAAGCCCTGGATTAGCAATCTCTGGCATTATAATAAATGCTTCAATTCATATGTAGAGGGGCTATCAGTGTAGTACTATTGTCACTGGTGGTGAACACGGCCAAAGTGATGGACGTTTTTCGCTACAACAAGGTACAGATATTTTGCGTTTATATGTGAGTTAAAAGATCTGATTGGATAGTTTTTCTAATAACAATGAATTTGTTCTAAAAATAGACCTGGATTACTGATATGTATTGACAAACCGTCGGTGTTGTTATAAAATCTCGTAAGTATGGCTTTATCGAAGCCGTAGTTATGATATTCTATAACAACACAGAAGGAATACAATGATCGCGAAAAAACGTCCCACGCTTTGGCCGAGTTCACCACCAGTGATTGTATTCACCACCAGTGATTGTAAGAGCATAAAATTCTGGTTTTGTACTAATTATCCAATTTGCCTTCTGTACATATTGTAAATAAGCTGGCAATTTTTGTAATCTTTTTGTTCATAGAGCTATGTTTATTACAAACTTTTTATACATTCCTGGAAATATTGACTCAATTTCTAAGTGTTTTGCAAAAGTTACTTTAAGTGCACTTTTATCTTGGACATAAATTTATGGCCAAGTGCAAATAAGGTGTGACAAAATGTCCAAAAATGAACTTTCGTTTTTGTATCCTTCAGATGTTTTTTATGGTAGCATATATGTTCAATTTCAAAGAAAAGTTAAAGTTTCGAGGAAATTATGTCTGATGTAAAAAATATTTGGGCTTTATTTATAATATTTGGGGCATATTTTTCATTTTTTATTGTTTTTTTAAGGATCCAAAACAGTAATTTTTCTTGGAGGATTGTCAATTATATTTTGTTTCATAGTAAGCCAATGCCATATACAAACTTTTTACCCATTTTTCGTCCATTTCATTTGATTTTTTTTCAGGAAAATATTAAAATAAATGCTTTGAAAAGTAATGAGTTGCGAAAACATACCTGTATTTATTTTTATTCGGTGATGAAAAAGCATAGTATGTCAAATAAAACCATTTTAGAATGAAAAGACATCATAACTCAATAATATAAAAAAAGAATTTCTTCAATAGTTCGTGTTGTTACATTGTAATATGCGATTGAAAAATGAATGGAAAATCTTGATTTGCCGTTACTGTTGGGACACCATTAGCTACCATGTATTTAGAGTCAAATAACATTTCAAAAAAGGCTACTAATCAATGGGATTTATCATCTTGGTGTTTAGATAGGATAACTAAGCATTGATTTCACTAAAGGAAGATATAAATTTCTGGTTTACATGTATTTCATCATCATGTGAGTGCTCAAAGCCAAATAGTCAACTCTCTGATGGTATAACTACCTTAAAATGGTTAATTTTATAAGAAATATATTGAAACAGGTAAAGAAGGGCATAGGTTCATTTAAAGAACATTTACTGGATTTGGGGCAATTTTCCACAGTTTTACTTGACACTAAAGTATGTCCCAACAGTAACGGTTTTCTCCCAGCCAATACAATTAAATCATTGGTGATACCTAAATACATCTTCTAACTTTCTGCATTAACCCTGTTTTCAATAGAAGTGGTCAAACTCATTGTATACTATGTATAAAATTGTGCTACTTATTCTAACAGATCTGCTAATGCCAGTCAACGTTTGTTCCCACAATGACGAGAAAATAACGGACTGCACTGGTGGATCAATTATTCATAACTTGAAAGTTACTGCAGCATTTTCAGTATATACTTGTGAAGTAAAATCAAACTAAAATGTTAAAACAGTCCAATACATGTAAATTGATTGAGTATACCAACTCTTGAATGAATAAATATATGCATATACATTAATTCAAAACTTCATCTATGAAATTTTTGTTTTTGGTGTATACCTTCATTCTGTAAGGCAGTATCTTGCAGGGCTGATAAATTATGTATTGTAGTATAGTCAGTAGTGGCTAAGTGAATGTATATTAAGGTAAAACAAAGTTTTTTAAATGATTATCTTATGACTTTTTGCCATTTACGACAACTCCAGAGAGTAAAATTTAAAATGTGCAAACTTATTTTTGTCTATATCATAGATATTTTGTACCTTATATATCAAACTATAATATATGATAGTATGAACTATATAACTCACCTTCAGACATGTACAAATATATTGTATTCTTTCTTAGGATACATTCATGGCATTTTATTTCAACCCCTTTTAAATGCTTTGTTTGGGTTCCAAAGATACAAAGTTTCATTGGTTAAATAACTTAATAAAAAGTATCATTTTTGACTTGGGCGAATCTGCATTTTGTAGAGGCCTACACAATGAAAGTGGAAGAAGTTCCTATCTTTTCTATCAAAGTTTAGATTATATCAATTGCTACATGTATATGAGGCATATCTTGTAAAAGAGATTAAGAATACATGCGCATCATAAATTGTGAAATTGCTTTCCATTCAGCATTCTGTACGTCTAATAGAATTACATCAGTCTTTATTTTTTTCAGAAATGTTCATACAATGTGAGTCTTTTAGTGCACTTGGTAGCTTGAGAAAGGTTTTTTGGATTGCCAAGTCTTCTTGAAAGTTAATGAAACCATTTTTTAACCAAATAGCTCCTTGAATTTACTTGTCTAGAAATCTGTCCCAACAGTAACGGCATCCATTTAATCAATTTAGGCATTCATTTATAACAGTAAGGTTTATGCAGTCATTCTTAATCACTTGTATTTTGTTGTCAGAGTCTTACAGATTAAATTTAATAAGTTTAATGCATACTTTCATTTAAAAGAATCAGTTTATAGCTTGGACGAAAGACTTTCAGAAGCCATTCTATTAAGGCCTGACTTTGAACCCCTCAAACGTTTGGCTCATTTGAAATTAAACTTGTAATGCTAGTCTGAACTTGACATGGATGTCTTGAAGTTTCACAGGACAGCTCATAAACATCTTATATAGTCTTTTAGACAAGAGCAGCTTATCAAGAATGTAACCGTTACTGTTGGGACATTTTCCGTTACTGTTGGGACATTGCTTCTCTATGATGTGCTTGCTGTAAATATGTACAAACAACAAAGTATTAAAATGGAAAGTGATTGACAACCATTTGGGAAAATTTGGGGCTGTGAATGAGACCAGATATCATCTGTAAAATGATAATAGCTATCAAAATACAAAGGCAGGGTGGCAACCGTTACTGTTGGGACAAAATTTTGTTAAAAGAAAAAGACTACCAAATTTTTTACATGAAATAAAAAAGAAAAAAGTGCTGTAAATCAGAAATTACATCCTTTCCACCATGCATGTGTGTTATAATATATCATGAACTACCTTCTTTGTGGTTGTGGCATCCACCCACAGTGACATACCCAGATTTTGAATTTTTGGCCCATTTTGGGCGTTTTTTAAAATTTTTGCAAAAACAATGAATTTCTTGATTTTTGACAGATTGTGGTTGATTTCTCTTTAGAAACTGGCTATAGATGAGAAATTTAAAGACCGACATCCTATTTATCTCTTCATGAAAAAAATATTTAAAAAACAAAATTGCATTTTTGATCAATGTCACACAAAAATGCTGATTTTTGGGCCTTTTTGCGATATTCAATCTTTTGTATCTTTTGAACGACTCGACCGATTGGTCTGAAATTTTCAGCAAAATTAAAAAATGCACCCTTATTTCAGAAAATTAACCTATTTTGATGATACTTGTACAGATGTTTTCAAAATGATTTGCTGTTTCCTGGCCCATACATTTTGAATGCTTATTTGCACTTGGCCATATATCTGTTCGGACATGCTCCTTTTTATTCATGAATACCACAAAAAACATATATGTATAGAAAAGGTATATAATTTTTATGAAGCAAAGCATAGGGAGTGACAAAAGCTCAATTGAAAAGCAAAGACTAGTATTTTAACTTAACAATTTAATAACAATTTCTTTTTTCATATTTTATCAAAAGCAATAGTGTAGATGGGATAATAACATTTCACCACTATGTACCTTATCAAGTTATGTTGAAAGACATAGGTTCTAATTTGAATCTTCTCATGAAGATGATTCATTGGATGGACAGAACATGGCAATTCAATTTTTGTAATGCTGTTAAAATACCCCCCTTTTCATAGCTATATTTTCAATGGTTAAGTGCAAAACTATTCTTAATTTCATACATCATCAATGTAAACAATATCAGTCTTTTTTCATGTTCTTCTTCTGATACTTTGTAAATATTATAATGGCATGTTGTACCTATTTTTGTATTAAACTCATTTCTAAGTAAAATAGGTGTTATCGTCTGTGTTCGAAACATCTTTTTTACTTTAAAACCAATTCCCACATAATAACACCTTTTTGATGCCTCACAAGACCGAGACTTTGGAAAACTTTGTGGAAAATAAAGAAATTGCGACCAGAAATTTCTTTATTTCCCACAATTTTTTTTTACTCCAAAAGTCATAGAATTCCAAAATCACATTGAAAATGTTTTCTGTATCTTTCTTTTCAATTGAGACAAGCTTAACATTTTGTCAATGGGTTTCTTCTTCTCTTCCATCCAACAACTGATTTTGACTACAAAACAGGTTAGTTACAGGAATTTTCAGGGAAAATAGGAAAATGCAGAGAATAAACATTTTCTCCTTTTCCACTAAAGATTTTCTTGCTATGAATCCCAGATTGTATTTGCAAGTATTCTGCAACATCTTTTAATTCATCTTTTAAAATTCGGAACAGTCTGAAGTTATGTTATTTGAGAAAAAGTTTTTCCTTTTCCAAAACAAGAGGACCATGATGGTCCTTAATCGCTCACCTTCACCTAGATAGAATGAAAGTCCCAATGTTTTCAAGTTCAAGAGCACATAATTTAAAATGCGAGATTATGATCCAGCTGAAAACTGCTTTCATAATCTTGAATGATCAATATTTGTAGCTGTTACAGTAAAAACAAAGTGAAAGAAAACAACAATTCTGTCACAGTAAAGGGCACATAACTCTGTTCTGATAAAGATATTCTCATCAACATTATGTCCAAAGTTTTTATGCCCCCGTATCGAGAGATCGGGGGCATATTGTTTTACTCGTGTCCGTCCGTCTGTCCGTCTGTCTGTCTGTCTGTCTGTCCGTCTGTCTGTCCGAAAACTTAACATTTGCCTTTTTTCCAAAAGTATCTGACATACAAAGCTCAAATTTGGTATGCAACTTCCTTTCAATGATATCTATATGTTCCATGCAATTTGACCTTCATCAAGGTCATCATTTAACCCTTATCAACCCTTTACTCTACGAAAACTTAACATTTTACTCCGAAAACTTAACATTTGCCTTTTCTCCAAAAGTATTTGACATGCAAAGCTAAAATTTGGTATGCAACTTCCTTTCAATGATATCTATCCGTTTCATGCATTTTGACCTTCCTCAAGGTCATCCGTCAACCCTTATCAACCCTTTACTCTTCGAAAACTTAACATTTTACTCCGAAAACTTTTGAATCATTAGTCCATATTTGTTTGTTAGAGAGAAAACAAAGTCGAAAACGGTAATTTTATGAAATTAAAGGGCGAATAACTCTTGTTTTTCTGGCCAAATCAAGCTGAAAATGTAGCTCATTAAGGATCTTATGGTCACTAAAATTGTGGCCAAGTTTTGTCTTGATTAGTCAATAAATGTAGATGCTACAGTGTAAACAAAGTCTAAAACAGCAATTTTGTCAAATTCAAGGGCACATAACTCCATACTTCCTACTCCTATCACATTGAAAATCAAACTCATCCAAGATCTTATAGTTACCAACATTGTGGCAAAATTTTGTCTTGATTGGTCAAAACTAGCCATTTTTAGCTCACCTGAGCACGATAGTGCTCATGGTGAGGTATTGTGATACCGCTGTGTCCGTCGTCCGTCGTACATCTTCCGTCGTGCGTCAACCTTTGGCTTGTGTGCACTCTAGAGGCCACATTTTTTGCCCAATCAAGCTGAAATTTGCTCAGAATGATTGTCTTGATGTAAGCTCGGACAACTTCGAAATTAGGTCATCTGGGGTCAAAAACTAGGTCAAGGGGTCAAATTTTAGAAAAACCTTGTGTGCACTCTAGAGGCCACATTTTTTGCCCGATCTACCTGAAATTTGCTCAGAATGATTGTCTTGATGAAATCTCGGACAAGTTTGAAATTGGGTCATCTGGGGTCAAAAACTAGGTCACGGGGTCAAATCTTAGAAAAACCTTGTGGGCACTCTAGAGGCCACAATTTTTGCCCGATCAACCTGAAATTTGCTCAGAATGATTGTTTTGTTGAAATCTCGGACAAGATTGAAATAAGGTCATCTGGGGTCAAAAACTAAGTCACGGAGTCAAATCTTAGAAAAACCTTGTGTGCACTCTAGAGGCCACATTTTTTGCCCAATCAACCTGAAAATTGATCAGAATGATTGTCTTGATAAAATCCCGGACAAGTTCGAAATTGGGTCATCTGGGGTCATAAACTAGGTCATGAGGTCAAATCTTTGTAAAACCTTGTGTGCACTCTAGAGGCCACATTTTTTGCCCAATCAACCTGAAATTTGCTCAGAATGGGTCGTATTCCTTAAAGTTTTAAAGGCTACCAAGCTAGGCAGTTGATTTCGCCGTATATTGGAAGAAAATCATTAAACCAACGTGTTTCATAAAAAGATCCACCAAACTCGGTTTGTTTTAAAAGTTTTGTTTGCTTTTCTTTACGTCGTTACTTGATGTTTTCGAGAAAATAAAGATCGACAATTTCCGTAAAATTGCCACGGATTGACGTCATACAATGGCTTGACTCCACCCCAGTCTAGAGCATGAGGTTTCTGACAAAAATAAAGTGTGAGACTTTTCTGTCATAAAGCTAAGTCTCAGTTTTTATCCATTTCTCGATCGTCAGAGTAATACAGACAAACTTAAACCGTTCTTTGGCACATTCCTTCACTCACTAACAACATATTTTTTTACTATTTTAACATTTTTCCCAACATTTACTAAGGATGAATACTGTGTTTTGAGTATCGATTGGGACAGTCGCTATATGACAGGAAAGTCGGACATTTTTTGCCCAATCAACCTAAAAATTGATCAGAATGATTGTCTTGATCAATTCTCGGACAAGATAGAAATTGGGTCATCTGGGGTCATAAACTAGGTCATGAGATAAAATCTTTCTAAAACCTTGTATGCACTCTAGAGGCCACATTTTTTGCCCAATCAACCTGAAAATTGATCAGAATGATTGTCTTGATCAATTCTAGGTCAAGAGGTCAAATCTTAGTTAAACCTTGTGTGCACCCTAGAGGTCACATTTTTTGTCCAATCAACCTGAAAATTGGTATACAAAAAGTTATATCAGGTGAGCGCTTCAGGGCCAATGGCCCTCTTGTTGATGTTCAAGGGCACATAACTCCAGACTTCCTAGTCCAATCTGACTCAAAATCCAGCTCATACGAGAACTTATGGTCATACATATTTTGACTAAGTTTGGTTAAGATTGGTCAATATTTGTAGATACTAGAGTGGTAACAAAGTCAAAACTAGCAATTTTTGACGTTCAAGGGCACATAACTCCGGAATTCCTTGTCCGATCTGACTCAAAATCAAACTCATCCGAGAACTTATGGTCATACATGTTTTGACCAAGATTGGTTAAGATTGGTCAATATTTGTAGATACTAGAGTGGTAACAAAGTCAAAACTAGCCATTTTTGACTTCCTGGTCCGATCTGACTCAAAATCGAACTCATCTGAGAACTTATGGTCATACATATTTTGACCAGGTTTGGTCAAGATTGGTCAATATTTGTGGATGCTAGAGTGGTAACAACAAATTGTGGACAGACGGACGGACGACGGACAAAAAGCGACCACAATAGCTCACCTTCAGCACTTCGTGTTCAGGTGAGCTAAAAAAAGCCAGTTTTGATAACCCAAACAAAAACACTTTGTATAAAAATACCAAAGGAAAAAAAAGAAATGATAAATGCTATCCTCTTATTTACACAATATGAGGTACAGTCAGAAAGTTCCCGGACTGTCTTCGTAAGTAAATTATATGCATTCGGATATTTCTAAAACTTATATACCTAAAAAAGGAAATCATGTCCGATAAGTACCTATATCATTTATATTGATACAATACATATAACATAATATTTTACAGCCGCAAAAACATACATAAACAATGTACGGATCACTTTGACGTCGCAAAGCGACGTCTACAATTACGTCGTATTTTACGGAGCCAAAATCAATGATTTCGGGTTAGTTCACAACTTTTCAAATTATTTACCAGAATGATCTAGATACTTCCCATCGCGATACACATATGGAGCAAACGAATGAATTCGGTGTCATAACATTTCACAGCTGGCCTAGTCGCAGGCCAAAGCTCTTCGTTTGACTCAAACCTGCAACATCGGTGAAATTTCAATAAACGAGAGGAATGCTGAAAAGAAATTTTACTGAGTCCGGACTGTATTGCTTTTGCTCATCGTCCGTCTAAAGCCGCGCCTCCCACCCCATGTACAGTTTAGACGTATTTTATTTTATCGAAATTATTTCATGAATTGCACCACGACAAATTCCAACAATATTAGCTACATCGTCGAATGATTTCCATCGGTCCGTGAGAATGTCGGTCTTCGTGTCTAAATGAGCATCTTTTAGGCCGCTCATAGCTAAGATCATTGCTTTTTTTCGCGCGGTAATTCCAAAATTTCTTGCGTCAATTAAACAAAGTTGTCCTAGACTATGCACTGAAGCCGTTGTTTGATTTAAAGAAATTCTAAATTTCCATAGGCGTCATTCCGGCCTTCACATACACTTTAATAGCGCATATTTGTTCCGTACGCTGTGGTGACGTCGCCTTGATTTCAGGTGTCTTTCATCCATTGATAGGAGAAATATGTATGAAACGCAGAATTTTTATGCCACGACGTTAAAATTTTGAAAATGTTCAGAAAATATGTTGATGTGATGCCATATCGAGGCTGCATGTAAAAGCGCCTGTAATTTTTAAGTTATGGTCCTTTGAATAATAGTAAGAATATTTGGAGAAAGCGTTATTTCAAAGTGATCCGTACTCTTGAACACTATGTTCTAACGTCCTAGAAAATTTTGATTTTTAACAATTTAAAACCACAAAAACGTATCAAAGTGGTAGTTTACATTTCGAAATTACTTATTGAATAAAGACTTAAATCAAATACGTTCGAAAAAATACAATTCAAAGGCAGTCCGGGAACTTTTTGACTATACCTCGTATATAATTTCGTTAGATGGCATTTACTGTATGAAACCCTTTTCCAACTGTTGTCCTGAAAACTCAAATTTCACTGCAAACTTAATGAAACCACAGTGTACCGAAAATGCGCCCATTCTCATATGATATCTGTCATCTCTGTTGATCACCAAATCCAAGGAGGTGTAGTTTGACCAACAGTTGTGACCACTACTTGCATCTGTTAACAGTTTATAAACTTGTCCATTCGCAGTGTATTTCAGCACGGGATTTCTTACACGAAACATGTTTAACCCTCTCCCAAACAACATAATTTTAAGGCGGTCCAATTTGAAAGCTGCTGCAGACGACAAAGTGAATGTTGATAAAGATTAAGAGTTGTGTATGAAACAGAAACAGAAAATATTGAGACAAAAGGAGAAACTGCTGATTATCAGCAGTTTCTTCTTTTGGCTCAATGTTATCCCAAGTCTTTTCTATTAGGGACATGAAAACCAGGTTTTGTTTGTGAAAGGGTTAAACAAATTCCTTATGACTGTCGCAAATCATCTATACTAGTATTCCTGGCTGAGACAAATCAAGTTTCTTCATCAATGTTGACTGTAGCCTCTTTACACAGAATTTCTCGGCATTCTTGTAGTATACGCGTACAAGTGAGTTAACCATACAATCCAGGCTTTCAGGACATATCTTCCTCCAGTTCTTGCAGTATATGTAGGTTAATGTCATCAATATTACTGGCAGAAGCGTCCCAAGTTTCTTCACCAATGTCAGCCATAGCCTCTTCTGACTCTGGTTGCTCATCTAATGTGTTCACCTGTGGATACAAATAAGTATGTAGAAGATTAAAATTTGAGGCGAAAACAAACACTGAAACTTTTTAAGGCACAAGAATTTGTTAATAGACAGACCAACAACCCAGGCATCAACAGATATAAGGCCAGATTTGGAAAAAGAACCATAATAGCATTTTAAACAACAGTGTGTTTCCATATCAGACTCACCATTGTAAACAAATAACCCATTCTAAGACAGTAAAATTTTAGACTGGTCCAAATTCAAAGATGCAGCAGACAACAATTTCATGTGAACAAACATTAACAAGAGCCGTCACAGACGGATTATGCTCCCCGAATAAGTGTTTGTCACAAAATAAAAACTATCATACATTAAGCCCCCTTTTCCCATGACAGCTTTTTTGTACACACATTATTTATAGAATATGGTCTAGAACATCCTGTTTATTACATGAGCACAAAATTTCATTAAATTCTGCCCATTAGATGAAGAGAAATAAGAGAAAAACTAATTTTTGCACTAAGGCCCCTTTTTCCATGACACAGCCTTAAATTTACAAACGGAGAGAAAGGTCCCTAGGTATTGACCAAGGGAGTTCACATGTGAAGTTTCATTGAATTTGGTCCAAGGGTTGCTGAGATATGGCTGTGGACGGACGGACAGACGGACACACGGACGGACTTACGGACGGACAGCGTGGCGACTATATGCTCCCCCGAAATTTTTGCGGGGAGCATAAAAATTGTTTGATCATTTTGAGTAGAAAACATCACCGGATATGAAGAAATTGCTTGTTTCTGTTTTTTAAAAAAAAGCCATCATCTTTTGGGAAGGCAAAAATAGTCAATGTGTGGGAATGGGATAATGATGCTGCATACATGCTGCTAACTTGAGTTGCTACGGAGAATCACTTGACACAGCAATGGCAGAAAATCTTAAAATGAGAGTGTCTATATGTGACTGATTTGAAAATTGTGACCCGTCGCGCTAAAAGGGACCTTATCGGGTGTGTGAAAAATATCGACCCTAGTCAGTCTGCGCAGTCCGCGCAGCCAGACTAGGGTCGACACTTTTCACCTTTATGTAACTTTCTAAATCCGGAATTGTTTCCCTATCTTACTATATGTTCATTTGTCGCATACGGGATCTGGTTGACCTGTACCGAGTCTGAAAAGTTTGTCAAAATTTGGATTTTTAGAGTTCGGATAAGGTCCCTTTTAGCGTGACGGGTCACAATTGGTTGAAACAGAGAAGACTAAAAATGCCAGGGATTTGTTTGATGTAAAAGTCTTTCTAACATCAGCTGATGAAAAAGTTATTGATGAACAACCAACATTTTGGTTTGTCATCAGTAACTTTTTTGTCAGCTGTATTTTAAAAGATCTACCACATCTAGCTTATTCCTGTTGCTTTTCCATTCTCTGTGTTTCAAACCAAGGTAAAATTGATAAAGTATTTACAAGTTTTTTGACGATTTTCTGAAATTGTTGTCAGGTTGTGTCACTTGATTCCCAGCCGTGATAACAAGGGTTAATATGGGCCACAGACCTTTACAAGTTGCTCATCCTGGATATTATCGCTGTGAAAATCAGGTTTTGTTGTGTCTATTTCCACGGTAACCTTTCCGTTGCTAAGGACAATCAGTAAAACTTTAGAGAAGGCGTTTTCTATTGCCCTCATATGGCAGCATTTCCGACTCTTACAAACAGCTTTTATCTTGCTCTCTGGGTCTGCAACAGAAATATTGTCATCATGTTTAGCCCTTTCCCAAACAACACCTGGTTTTGACGTCCCTATTAGAAATCGCTTGGGAAAATATTGAGACAAAAGAAGAAAATGCTGATAATCAGCATTTTCTCCTTTTGCCTCATTATTTTCGGTGCTATATCCTGTTCAATTTATGTCTTTATCAGCATCTAATCTGTCATCTGCAGTAGCTTTTGAATAATACCACCCTAAAAATATTCTGTTTGGGAAAGGGTTAACCCTCATTGTACCAACTGGGGTCAATCTGCTGACCTGACCCCACACATTATTTTGTGTGTGTTACATTTTTACCACATGTGACCCGTCGCCCTAAAAGGGACCTTATCGGGTGTGTGAAAAATATCGACCCTAGTCAGTCTGCGCAGTCCACGCAGCCAGACTAGGGCCGACACTTTTCACTTTTATGTAAATTTCTAAATCCGGAATTGTTTCCCTATCATACCATATCTTCATTTTCGCATACGGGATCTGGTTGACCTGTACCAAGTCAGACAAGTTTGTCAAAATTTGGATTTTTTGAGTTCAGATAAGGTCCCTTTTAGCGTGACGGGTCACACATGTACTTTGGTGTCCAAATTCTAGGAGTTTGCTGGTCTACTTCTTCAGATCATACAAGGCCGAGCCCGGATAGCTCAGTCGGTTACGTCGGAGTCTGTCAATCCAGGGGTCTCGAGTTCGAACCCCGGCTCGGCCAGTATCCATTCTGACATTTGACAAAAGTCATGTGTGGGGTCCCAACGGACCCCAGTGGGTAGGATGTGTTACACACAGTGTATGTAAAACATGTTGGTAGGATGAAAGTTGACCCTTTCCCAAATAACACCTGATATTTGTTGCCTATAAGTCTCATCAAATTGGACCAGTCCAAAACTAAAACTGTCGCAAAGCGGACAAATACCCCCCACTAGCGCCTTGCCACTGAAAAAGTGTTATTGGTCAAAAGGTTCTTGGGTCAAAAGGTTCTTGACTTAGAGAACGAAAAACAGATTTTAAATAAAGTCCAATCCTGACCTTGACCTTTGACCTACATGACTCCAAAACAATAGGGCACCTCCTTGGGTCAAGGGCAACAACTGTTAAAAGTTTCATGGTCCTAGGTCAAACGGTTCTTGACTTAGAGCACGGAAACACATTTTTAAAGTCTGATTGTGACCTTGACCTTTGACCTTCATGACTCAAAAAAAGGGTACCTCCTTGGGTCATGGGCAACAATTGTGTAAAGTTTCATGATTGTAGGTCAAATGGTTCTTGAGTTAGAGCACTGAAAGGAAAAAGTCTATGGACGGACGGATAGAGACAGACATGGTGAAACCAATATACCCCCTGTACTTCGTAGGTGGGGGGTATAATTAGAGTTCCTTTTCCTTGATTATGACATATGAACCAACTAGATCTATCACAAAGTGGACAGATCCTCCCCACTAGTGCCTCGTCACTGAAAAGGCAATTGAGGTCAAAAGGTTATTGAATAAAAGCACAGAAACACATTTCAAACAAAGTCCAACATTGACCTTTGACCTGATTGAACCAAAAGCAATAGGGCACCACATTGAGTCAAGGGCCACAACTATGTAAAGTTTCATGATCCTAGGTCAAAAGATTCTTGAGTGCCCATATTTTTTGGCAAATGTTAAATTTGTCAACAAATTTTAAAGAGCCATTCAAGGAACAGTCCTGCCAAGTTTGGATCAAATTGGCGCAATAGTTGATTTTTAAAGAATTTTCCTATGATTTCTCTAAGTCTGATAAGCTATGCCCTGCTACGCCCTGCCACGCCCACATTTTTTTACCAATCAAAAATTTGCCACAAACTTTTGGAAAGGGTCACCAAAGAAACATTTCTAACTTTGGTAAAAATTGGCCCAATGGATTAGGAGGAGAAGATGGTGAAAGAAATTGTGAATAGACGGACGGACGACAGACAAAAAACGACCACAATTGCTCACCTTGAGCTAGAGTTAAAAAGTCTACTGACACACAAATATACCCCCTCCTCTGTATATTACATAGGGGTATAAATATTGCTGTTTAGGAAAATAATAAATTTACCTGTTTTCGAGAATGTTTCCTGCCACACTCCTATTCCCTCAGTGTTTAGATCTCTCAAAGTCAATTTGATCAGACACACATATTTAACTGTCTTGGTCTGACCTGTGTCAACACAGCTGTCTGTGTCTTCAAACATCTGGGAGAAAGGAGAAAATGAGGAAATGAAATCACTACAACTTCTTGAGAGTGTGCAATAATCATTTAGCCTATTCCATATTGACAATGAATTGTGGAGATTTTTTTCCTCATCATTTTTTATTCTAAGCCATCAATATTATCATTTTTCACAATGATTACCGCTGTCCTTTTTTTTTCGATTTATTTTGTAGCAATAAGACAATTGAGAATTCATCTTACAGTTTTAATATGTGTGCACCAATTATAAAATGTAAGGTAATAATTCACCAACTGGTAACATTTACTAGAATACAAGATTTCTTTTCCTTCAATGCTTTCCAAACTTTTCTATATTAGAGACATGAAAACCATTCGTTATTCTGGATTATTAACCTTTTCCCATACAAGACCCGGTTTTGATGTCCCTATCAGAATAGGCTTGGGAAAACAATGAGGCAAATGAAGAAAATGCTATATTTTCTATGCTATATTGCACTCAAATCCCATCTTAAGGAACACCCATTTTGAGGTTTGCAACAACTTTTGAATTTGACTATCCTAAAATGTTACCATTTCGGAAAGGGTTTTACTTACAGTTTTAATTTGTGTACACCAACTATTGAATCCAAGGTAATAATTCACCAGTTCATAACATTTACTAAAATACAAAACTTTTTGTTCATCAACTTCCTTCTTTCTCTTGGCATAAGCCACCTGGAATGTATGAAAGATGTCAATTTTCAACAAAAACCTTGTAACTGCAGCTTAAAACAAGCTGCAGTTACAAGGTTTTTGTTGAAAAGCAGCGATATTAATCCTTAACCCTTTTACTTTAAACACAAAATATTGTTGCTTTTCAACAAAAACCTCGTAACAGTTTAAACTGCAGCTTGTTTTAAGCTACAGTTACAAAGTTTTTGTTGAAAAGCAGCAATATTAATCCTTAACCCTTTTACTTTAGACAAAAAATATTGTTGCTTTTCAACAAAAACCTTGTAACTGCAGCTTGTTTTAAGCTGCAGTTGCAAAGTTTTTGTTGAAAAGCAGCGATATTAATCCTTAACCCTTTTACTTTAGACACAAAATATTGTTGCTTTTCAACAAAAACCTCGTAACAGTTTAAACTGCAGCTTGTTTTAAGCTACAGTTACAAGGTTTTTGTTGAAAAGCAGCAATATTAATCCTTAACCCTTTTACTTTAGACACAAAATGTTGTTGCTTTTCCACAAAAACCTTGTACTTGCAGCTTGTTTTAAGCTACAATTACAAGGTTTTTGGTGAAAACCAGCTACGTATTACATATCTGGTGGGGGTAATGGCTTTTAAAATTGCAATATACAATTTATCTTTCATCAATCCCTATGTTGTAGATAATCACTGGAATTGTCTCATTTAAGACAAATTAAATAAGTACCCACTACATAGGGTTTAGATGTTGAATAACAAATTCATAATGCGTTTACCCCCTCTTATTTGTAGCTCTGTGTATAACACTAGCTTACAATCAATTTCCTGACAAATCAAAACAACAGTGACATGGTCACAATATACACCACAGCGCCACTCCTAGAGACTAAGTTTTAAAGGGGCATGACTCAGGAAAAAAACAATGAGCCATAAAATCCTTCCTTCATGCGCATCTACCAATTGAGATGATGACATTGACCAAGTTTCAAAAAGATCCAGCCAGAAACTTAGGAGAAGTTGAGCTCACAAAAAAGTGGACAGACCTACGGACGGATGGACAGACAGAGAAGATGACATCAATATGCAACCACCTCCGGCCGCGTATAAAAACTTAGTGGATTAGATCTAACTCTTCTCATACTGTTCGCATAATATTACTGCTGTGGCCAAACCTTTGGCAGACAGTAAAGAAGAAATTTTCATTATGTTGTACAAAACAATGCATACAGTGAAGCACTTATTTGTCACAAGCAATTTCTTTATTTTCCATAAAGTTTTCCAAAGCCTTTATCTTGTGGAGCGCACAAAAGCTTCATTTTGTGATAATGGGTTAAACCATATCAAGTAAAGGCGTTAAAAGGCGTCATTATATGGTAAATGGTTTAACCCATTACCACACAATGACTCTTTTTGACTCCCCACAAAAAAATGGCAATGGAAAACATCGTGGAAAATGAAGAAATTGCTTGTGACAAGCAATTTCTTTATTTCCCACAATGTTTTCTACCAAGAAGGACCAAAAAATGTTAAATTTTGTTCAATGGAACTTGTCGTCTGCAACACCTGTGAGTTTGGAGTAGGCTAAAATTTTGTTATTTGGTAATGGGCTAAGCCATATCAAGTAAGGGCGTTAAAAGGCATCATTATGTGGAAATGGGTTAATGGTTCCTACCTTACAGATATGATCACCTAGCTGCAGCATCCCATTCAAATCATCCTTGGCTCTAGCTGCATCCAGCATTGAATAAAATGTCACAAAAGCATAATAAAACTTTTGACTTTCCGATTCTGAAAATTAAGAGATCATCTATAAAAAGCCTGACAATTCCAAATTATTTAAAAAAATTTCCAATCATGCCAGGATTACACTTAAAAGTGCATATCCATTTGGGAGTAGGCTTGTATTTGGATGAGGCTCCAATATGCCTTGTCAAAGGAAATAAATATATGACCATTGGCATTGTGTGTGTAGCACTCAAACCAATGCAGGGCTTTTTTTCAAAGATTTGTGAAGAGGCCCTAGCCTGTTCATTTTGTGAAATTTTAGCATGCTCTTCTGAACATTTTGGGAACACATTTTTAGTAACAGATTAAGGATTAAGTACAATTTATGCATAAATCACTGTGATTCATTGATGAAATTCCATTTGATGATCATATATATCAATGATATAACTACCTGTAAATTATAAAGAATGACTTTGAAAGCAGAAACTATGCATGAAATGCAAATCTAAGCACAAATTTTGTGAAATTTTTCTGCCATCATTGTGAAAAAATGAGCCTTTTTTCAATTGTGAAGTAGCCTGTTATAGGCCTCTGCTTAAGAACGTGAAAAAGACCCGCAATGAGTTCAAAATTTACTCCAAGTCAAGTTCAATGCTATCATCACTTATCACACAAGCAGTGGTGGATCCATAGGGAGTTCAGGGGGTTCAACAAATCCCCCTCTGTTGCCTCATTATTTCATTTTCATGCAGAGATTTACTTAAAATTGTGTATTACAGATTTCATTTCACATGTCGCAGCCTTAGCTTTTATTAACAAAAATTACACGCATGGGCTTCTTTTAGATAACAATTCAGTAATATTTTCTTGTATACCTGTTATATCTGTGTACTATGATACACGCCTTTTTGAAGAATATTACGCTATATGCCATATATGAACACATTTTGAATAAAGGTCAGTGTCAGGTCAAATGAAATACGTAATAACAATAGGACAAGAGGACCATGATGGTCCTAAATCGCTCACCTGAATCAAGATGACAAGAGTGATAATGGCAATTTTGTCAAATTCAAAGGCATGAAACTTATAAGGACTTTCTGTTTGGAAACAATTAAGAAATAATTTTGTTCCAATCGATCCTGTAAGGTTGGGTATGAATTAGCACAATTGTTGAGTTAGTTAATTTTCAACAATTATTTCATGATTTAGCAATATACAACATAGGGCTAATTTTCAAAGCATACTGATCTGTTAGAGATTGATCATTTATGATAGGCTCAATTAACAAGATTTTGTCTGTGATTGATAGAATTTAGTGAAAGATTACCATCTGATAAGCTAAAGCTAATCCGTTATTTGTTTACATAAGATAAACATGGGGCCAGCCTGAGAGCAACAGATAAGGGAAATAGAAAATTGGCCCAATGGTTTATTTTCAAAGAATTTTCTTATGATTTCTCTAAGTCTGATAAGCCCTTCCTCCCTGCCATGCCCACATTTTTTGACCAATGGAAAAAATTGTGAACACATTTTGAAAAGAGTAACTCAAGGAACATTCCAGTAAAGTCTGCTTCAATTGGGCACAATGGTTGATTTTTAAAGAATTTTCTTATGATTTCTCTAAGTCTAATAAACCCCTTTCTCCCTGCCACAGTCACAGTTTTTCACAAATGAAAAAAACTGTGAACAAATTTTGAAAAGAGAGACTCAAAGAACATTCCTGCAAAGTCTGCTTAAAAATTGGCCCATTGGTTGAATCTAAAGAATTTTCTTATGATTTCTCTAAGTCTGATAAGCCCCTTTCTCCCTGCCAAGGCCACAATTTTTTACAAATAAAAAGATTTGTGGTCAAATTTTGAAAAGAATGACTCAAGGCACATTCCTGCAAGGTCTGGTTCAAATTGGCCCAATGGTTGATTTTTAAAGAATTTTCTTATGATTTCTCTAAGTCTAATAAGCCCCTTTATCCCTGCCACGGCCATTTTTTTTTTTTTCAAATGTAAAATTTCTGAACAAATTTTGAAAAGAATGACTTAAGGCACATTCCTGCCAAGTATGGTTCAAATTGGCCCAATGGTTGATTTTTAAAGAATTTTCTTATGATTTCTCCAAGTCTGATAAGCCCCTTTTTTCCCTGCCACGGCCACAATTTTTGACAAATGAAAAAATTTGTGAACAAATTTTGACAAGAATGACTCAAAGCACATTCCTGCAAAGTATGGTTCAAATTGGCCCAATGGTTGATTTTTAAAGAATTTTCTAATGATTTCTCTAAGTCTAATAAGCCCCTTTCTCCCTGCCACGGCCACATTTTTTGACAAATATAAAAAATTGTGAACAAATTTTGAAAAGAGTGACTCAAGGAATATTCCTGCAGAGTTTGGTTCAATTGGGCCCAATGGTTGATTTTTAAAGAATTTTCTTATGATTTCTAGTCTGATAAGCCCCTTTCTGCCTGCCACGCCCACATTTTTTGACAAATCAAAAATTCACGAACAAGTTTTGAAAAGTATCACACAAGGAACATTCCTGCCAAGTTTGGTCAAAATTGGTCCAATGGTTTAGGAGGAGAAGATGTTGAAAGAAATTGTGAACAGACGGACAGATGGACGGACAGATGGACGGACGGACGGACGACGGACAAAAAGCGACCACAATAGCTCACCTTGAGCACTTCGTGCTCAGGTGAGCTAAAAACACCCCAACCACCCCCATTTGAAGACTCAACACCCCCCCCCCCTCAGAGAAATCATGTTAATTAATTTCCAAACCATATGTTGTGGGTACTCATTTGAATCGTCTTGATGACATGTCTCCACTGAGTTCCCAAAACATAGCGTTTGATGAATAAGCCTTGAACCCTTAATCATCTTATTTCTGGAGCTCTAGATTACCTTGTTTATTTTCTGTAGTTGGGTCAATGTTTGGTTTATTTGGAGTACTGTATACTTGTATACCATAAATCAGTCCATACTTTATGAAAATGTCATACAACACTACCTGAAAAACAACAAGCAAACTAATTACACATCTCTGTTTATTCTCGGTAGTTGAGTCAATGTTTGGTTTATTTGGAGTACTGTATACTTGTATACCATAAATTAGTCCATACTTTATGAAACAGTCATACAACACTACCTGAAAAACAACAAGCAAACTAATTACACATCTCTGTTTATTCTGGGTGGTTGAGTCAATGTTTGGTTTATTTGGAGTACTGTATACTTGTATACCATAAATCAGTCCATACTTTATGAAAATGTCATACAACACTACCTGAAAAACAACAAGCAAACTAATTACACATCTCTGTTTATTCTCTGTAGTTGAGTCAATGTTTGGTTTATTTGGAGTACTGTATACTTGTATACCATAAATCAGTCCATACTTTATGAAAATGTCATACAACACTATCTGAAAAACAACAAGCAAACTAATTACACATCTCTGTTTATTCTCTGTAGTTGGGTCAATGTTTGGTTTATTTGGAGTACTGTATACTTGTATAACATAAATCAGTCCATACTTTATAAAACAGTCATACAGCACTACCTGAAAAACAACAAGCAAACTAATTACACAGTGTATAGTCCACTGTCCGCACTAACTTCCGCTTGCGAGCCAAGAAAGGAGTCAAAAAGGCGACTGGAGCCAGAAAAACAGGTAAATAGTTCATAATAGATTGAATAGTGTTGAATTTATCTCGTATATGGGTGGAAGGTACTTAGAAAACATCATTCCTGGCGTATGTCTACGGAAAGAACTCTATTTTCCGACAAAACTGCAATTACTCACTTCATTTTCTCCAAATCGTCATTTTGATCGAGTTCGAACAAAGATTTCAACGCTTAATATCTATTATAGGAAGAAAACCTTTTAATACATTGAAGATTATTCATCTATCTTCCAAAATAATACACGACACAGTGTGTTAAAACATCAGCGTATAAAATATTGACTGTGAAACCGCCACTGGTAGTGCCTGCTCACTGTACGGTTGCTTGCTTGCTCATGGTACGGTTGCTTGTGAGCACAACTAAAAAACCTGTACGGATGTTTAAGAGCAAAATGTATTCTAATGTTGTATATTTTTCGTTTTGAATAGCGAATGATGGTGACTTTAGTCTCTAAATTTGCAACCATGTAACATTTTTACATGTACAATGCATTGAAATGTTTTAGGAGTGGTAAAATAAATGCAACTTTTTGTGTTTATGAACATGTTTTATTTTGTGTACAAAATGATCCTCTTAATCTTTAATGATCTTATATAAACAAAATTTGCATATTTTTGCAGTTAATTTCATGTTAAATTTTGACTTAAATCGATTTGGTAAATAGAGTGCGCTAAACAAACACATGGTTAATATAACATTTCTTTTTTTGCAGGTTGAGAATAGACATGGAAACCTACGCCTGCATTTATTGTGAATCGAACCAGTTTTGTGAATTAATAGACCATATAATTATTAAACATCCTGACCAAAACCTGAAAATAAAGATCATCAACATATCAGAGCAACTTGTGAAGTCATACTCAAAAAATTTCAATTTGATACCAAATGACCTAAAATCCAAAAATCAGTTCATAATTTCAGTGGAGAAAGACAAATCATTACATATTTCAAAAATCCCAGAATCCTCTCCAGTCAGCAAATCTAGGGCTCAGTGCAAAACTATTGTAACTACATATTTTTCAGATTTTCACTTTTTTGCATTTTCTGAATCTTTAGGAAGGAATACATTATGTGTACTAATATTAGGTTTCAATTATGTATACTTAAAAATATATTTAGATTTTTAAAAACATATTTCCTCTTTAACTTTGAGAAAGTCAGTAAGTTTTTTCCCTCTCTTATACAATTTTACAAAAGGTAGTTACAATAGTTTTGCACCAAATCCTCGAAATGTGCTAGAATATCTACACCAAAAAGGAGTGTCCATGTTACTCAAGATCATAATGAATCAGGAACTTGTGACAGTGAAGAGCCCTTCTATTATAAACGAATCATCCATGATCTGAAACACAGTCATTTTATTTATATAGTTTTTTTGTCAAACAGTTTTGAATAGTATCAAACTGATGTTCTATCTCAAAGCTGTTCTATTTAGATTATATAACTAGAGAATTATATATAATCATAGAAACAATGATTTGTTTCAATATTTATTTGAAATTCTGACCATTAGGCAAAGTTAGAATCAACTTTTTAAAACAGTTCTTCTTGTATGGAAGGTTCTCATATACACATTCAAATATTCTTTTGAAAAATAATTGCTTAAAAACTATTTTCATAATAATTATGTGACAAGAAAATGCTACTGAGCTCTCTAGTAACCGTACAGTGGCATCGCAAGCAACCGGACTAAAGCTTTCACAGATTGAGCATGCAACCGTACAGTGAGTCGACAATACCAGTGGCATTTGATAGTCAATATTTCTTAAACCAATGCGTCCATGTATGTTATTCTTTAGTTTTCTGGTGCTAAGATGATATATTTTCTAAATATCATAAGTATGTGCTCGTATATAAGTTGTAAAGCTTTGAAATCGATGTTTGAAATCCATGAATATGATATTTTCGAAAATTTTAAGTGAGCAATCGCATTTTTTTCTGAATAAGTAGCTTTTCTCAAGGGATATACTCTGTGAATAACATAGTTTATGTACATACAGCCCATACAATTAAACTTCCCCCCACATTTCATTTTATTATTAGCTATTTACCTGTTTCTTTGTCTGCAATCGATACCTTGACTCCTTTCTTGGCTCGCAAGCGGAAGTTAGAGCGGACAGTGGACTATACACTGTGAATTACACATCTCTGTTTATTCTCAGTGGTTGAGTCAATGTTTGGTTTATTTGGAGTACTGTATACTTGTATACCATAAATCAGTCCATACTTTATGAAAATGTCATACAACACTACCTGGAAAAACAACAAGCAAACTAATTACACATCTCTGTTTATTCTCAGTGGTTGAGTCAATGTTTGGTTTATTTGGAGTACTGTATACTTGTATACCATAAATCAGTCCATACTTTATGAAAATGTCATACAACACTACCTGAAAAACAACAAGCAAACTAATTACACATCTCTGTTTATTCTCTGTGGTTGAGTCAATGTTTGGTTTATTTGGAGTACTGTATACTTGTATACCATAAATCAGTCCACACTTTATGAAACAGTCATACAACACTACCTGAAAAACAACAAGCAAACTAATTACACATCTCTGTTTATTCTGGGTGGTTGAGTCAATGTTTGGTTTATTTGGAGTACTGTATACTTGTATACCATAAATCAGTCCATACTTTATGAAAATGTCATACAACACTACCTGAAAAACAACAAGCAAACTAATTACACATCTCTGTTTATTCTGGGTGGTTGAGTCAATGTTTGGTTTATTTGGAGTACTGTATACTTGTATACCATAAATCAGTCCATACTTTATGAAAATGTCATACAACACTACCTGAAAAACAACAAGCAAACTAATTACACATCTCTGTTTATTCTCAGTGGTTGAGTCAATGTTTGGTTTATTTGGAGTACTGTATACTTGTATACCATAAATCAGTCCATACTTTATGAAACAGTCATACAACATTACCTGAAAAACAACAAGCAAACTAATTACACATCTCTGTTTATTCTCTGTAGTTGAGTCAATGTTTGGTTTATTTGGAGTACTGTATACTTGTATACCATATATCAGTCCATACTTTATGAAAATGTCATACAACACTACCTGAAAAACAACAAGCAAACTAATTACACATCTCTGTTTATTCTCAGTGGTTGAGTCAATGTTTGGTTTATTTGGAGTACTGTATACTTGTATACCATAAATCAGTCCATACTTTATGAAAATGTCATACAACACTACCTGAAAAACAACAAGCAAACTAATTACACATCTCTGTTTATTCTGGGTGGTTGAGTCAATGTTTGGTTTATTTGGAGTACTGTATACTTGTATACCATAAATCAGTCCATACTTTATGAAAATGTCATACAACACTACCTGAAAAACAACAAGCAAACTAATTACACATCTCTGTTTATTCTCAGTGGTTGAGTCAATGTTTGGTTTATTTGGAGTACTGTATACTTGTATACCATAAATCAGTCCATACTTTATGAAAATGTCATACAACAATACCTGAAAAACAACAAGCAAACTAATTACACATCTCTGTTTATTCTCGATGGTTGAGTCTATGTTTGGTTTACTTGGAGTACTGTATACTTGTATACCATAAATCAGTCCATACTTTATGAAAATGTCATACAACATTACCTGAAAAACAACAAGCAAACTAATTACACATCTCTGTTTATTCTCTGTGGTTGAGTCAATGTTTGGTTTATTTGGAATACTGTATACTTGTATACCATAAATCAGTCCATACTTTATGAAAATGTCATACAACACTACCTGAAAAACAACAAGCAAACTAATTACACATCTCTGTTTATTCTCAGTGGTTGAGTCAATGTTTGGTTTATTTGGAGTACTGTATACTTGTATACCATAAATCAGTCCATACTTTATGAAAATGTCATACAACAATACCTGAAAAACAACAAGCAAACTAATTACACATCTCTGTTTATTCTCTGTAGTTGAGTCAATGTTTGGTTTATTTGGAGTACTGTATACTTGTATACCATATATCAGTCCATACTTTATGAAAATGTCATACAACACTACCTGAAAAACAACAAGCAAACTAATTACACATCTCTGTTTATTCTCTGTAGTTGAGTCAATGTTTGGTTTATTTGGAGTACTGTATACTTGTATACCATAAATCAGTCCATACTTTATGAAAATGTCATACAACACTACCTGAAAAACAACAAGCAAACTAATTACACATCTCTGTTTATTCTCTGTGGTTGAGTCAATGTTTGGTTTATTTGGAGTACTGTATACTTGTATACCATAAATCAGTCCATACTTTATGAAAATGTCATACAACACTACCTGGAAAAACAACAAGCAAACTAATTACACATCTCTGTTTATTCTCTGTGGTTGAGTCAATGTTTGGTTTATTTGGAGTACTGTATACTTGTATGCCATAAATCAGTCCATACTTTATGAAAATGTCATACAACACTACCTGAAAAACAACAAGCAAACTAATTACACATCTCTGTTTATTCTGGGTGGTTGAGTCAATGTTTGGTTTATTTGGAGTACTGTATACTTGTATACCATAAATCAGTCCATACTTTATGAAAATGTCATACAACACTACCTGAAAAACAACAAGCAAACTAATTACACATCTCTGTTTATTCTCAGTGGTTGAGTCAATGTTTGGTTTATTTGGAGTACTGTATACTTGCATACCATAAATCAGTCCATACTTTATGAAACAGTCATACAACATTACCTGAAAAACAACAAGCAAACTAATTACACATCTCTGTTTATTCTCAGTGGTTGAGTCAATGTTTGGTTTATTTGGAGTACTGTATACTTGTATACCATAAATCAGTCCACACTTTATGAAACAGTCATACAACAATACCTGAAAAACAACAAGCAAACTAATTACACATCTCTGTTTATTCTCAGTGGTTGAGTCAATGTTTGGTTTATTTGGAGTACTGTATACTTGTATACCATAAATCAGTCCATACTTTATGAAACAGTCATACAACATTACCTGAAAAACAACAAGCAAACTAATTACACATCTCTGTTTATTCTCAGTGGTTGAGTCAATGTTTGGTTTATTTGGAGTACTGTATACTTGTATACCATAAATCAGTCCATACTTTATGAAAATGTCATACAACACTACCTGAAAAACAACAAGCAAACTAATTACACATCTCTGTTTATTCTCGGTGGTTGAGTCAATGTTTGGTTTATTTGGAGTACTGTATACTTGTATACCATAAATCAGTCCACACTTTATGAAACAGTCATACAACATTACCTGAAAAACAACAAGCAAACTAATTACACATCTCTGTTTATTCTCAGTGGTTGAGTCAATGTTTGGTTTATTTGGAGTACTGTATACTTGTATACCATAAATCAGTCCACACTTTATGAAACAGTCATACAACAATACCTGAAAAACAACAAGCAAACTAATTACACATCTCTGTTTATTCTCAGTGGCTGAGTCAATGTTTGGTTTATTTGGAGTACTGTATACTTGTATACCATAAATCAGTCCATACTTTACAAAACAGTCATACAACACTACCTGAAAAACAACAAGCAAACTAATTACACATCTCTGTTTATTCTCTGTAGTTGAGTCAATGTTTGGTTTATTTGGAGTACTGTATACTTGTATACCATATATCAGTCCATACTTTATGAAAATGTCATACAACACTACCTGAAAAACAACAAGCAAACTAATTACACATCTCTGTTTATTCTCTGTAGTTGAGTCAATGTTTGGTTTATTTGGAGTACTGTATACTTGTATACCATAAATCAGTCCATACTTTATGAAACAGTCATACAACAATACCTGAAAAACAACAAGCAAACTAATTACACATCTCTGTTTATTCTCTGTGGTTGAGTCAATGTTTGGTTTATTTGGAGTACTGTATACTTGTATACCATAAATGATAATGCTTGATAATGGACACTAACGCTGTAAATATCTTAGACTCTTTTTAATTTCTGACTTTCTTTCATCATTGTCTACCTCCCAGAGGGAGAGTTACATCAAACCAGATAACTCTACTTATACTAAAGAGAAGTAGTGTCAAGATTTACTTCCCTTAGATTAACATTCATTCTATTTTCTCTTCTTTTCTTGGTAAAGCTACTAAGCTCAGGAAAACTGAACAAAAACATATATGTAATCAGTTATCTTACTGTATGCTTAAAAATAAAGAAAGTATTGCATATACAACAAACATGGAATAATGTAAAACAACATTATGATCTCTGATATAACTTGAATGAGTTTTAAACCAAACCTGATTAAACTCCTTTAATCAACCCATGGTTCAGAACCCATGCATCCATTCTGTAGAATCTTCAGCAATGGAAATCCAGATGCCCCTTGTTTAGTCATACAGTTAGCTAACTGATTTGCACCTTTACACCACTGTATATTTTTGACCTCTTTTTTCTTTATTGACTCCTGTATGGCTGCTATGTCAATTCTTAATCTCTTGTCATCTGCCAATTTTGTAGATTTAAGAGCTTCAATGACACTTTTATTGTCTATGTATGCAGTGATTGATACAGATTGATGTTGGAAGCCAAGAATTTCCTCCAAAATTTCTCTGTAACAATAACTGGCTTCTAAACCTTCTTGTAAACTAAGAGCTTCAGCAGCTATAGTTGATCTGACTACCCTTTTAATCTTGTTTGCCTGCCATGTTAATGGACAGCAGTGTCCACTACCATCCATCAACCAAATGACATATGCCCCTACACTTCCAATACCATCATTAATGTTCCCAAGAGATGCATCGGTGAACAAGATCAACTCTAGCTCTGAATCTTTATCATTCAAACATGGAAACTTTAAAATTGACTGAACATCTTTCAACCTGTTAACTTGCTTCATGGCTCTGATCAAATCACCAGTAGTAGCTTGTTTAAGTTTCGTGCTCAGGTATATCATTTCAAATGCAAGATCTGGTCTTGAACCTTGAACAGCCCAATTGATTTTTCCCACTAACTTTCTGAATAAAGTCTGTTCAGCTGGATTCAGCAAGTTAGTTTTACATAGAGCCTTTTCTGAGCTTAACTTGTTAACTTCAATCTTATCCATATAGTCAATCTGGTCTAATTGAATTTCACTCTCTTTCTGAACAACATGAAACCCTATGTAATGAAAATTTTTCTCTGCTATCTTTCCAGCAGTAAATCTTTGTCTCAGTTTTTCCATAATGTTTTCAAAGAAATTATCCCCAGCATGTAAGAAATCATCAACATGACAGCAGATGACACCCCTTAAATTGTTCTCAGACTGCATGTAGAACATTGCTGGGTCTAATTTACACTGTTTGAAACCTAATTTCAATAATTCTTCTTGTACACTCAAGTAAAACTGTCTTGCACCATCTTTCAGTCCATATAACCCACGTTTCAGTTTCCAGATTGTGTTTGGTGGCGAGTCACTTTCATTCGGAGGGTTTAGGTAGACATCTCTTCCCAGGGAATTGCCTTGTAGAAAGGCTGATTTAATGTCTGTGGTTTTCACTGCCCATTTTTTCATGGCGGCTATGGACAGAAATAGTCTCATACACGCTTTACTAACAGTAGGACTGTCCCTTTGTATAATGTTGTCCTCTTCAAACCCGCGCACCACCAGTCTTGCTTTAACATTGTCACCTTTTTCAGTTATAACCCATCGAGTTGACAGTATATTTTGTCCATTATACGGTACTTCGTCATAGGTATCAAATTCTTTTAGTTTTTCAAGCTCAGCCATTTTCGCATTAGACAAAGCTTCTTGATTGTCATGAAAGTCTTGGTTCACGACATTAACGTCCAGTTGTTCGATTTTTTCCCACATTACTTTCTCTAGGTCAATACTTTTCTGGTCTGAATCTTCATGCTGTACATTGTACCAGTGTTTGTATAATCCTGAGCTTTTCCCAGCCCTACCCAGAATTTTTGCCTTGATCCAGTCATTTCCAAGCTTGTATCGGATATAGTCATTTTTCTTCAGATTTTGTGGTGGTCCTTGTAAACCACTATTTTCACCAAGATTGCTGTCCTCATTTGTAGAAGACTTACTCGATATGTACTCTGAGATAGACTGTTCGGAACCGTTGTTTACATTGTCTTGAATTCCATGTTCAGAGTTCGCTTTTGTCATATTTTCGCTGTTATTTTCATTGTCTTGATTTTTTTCAGTTTCGGCTTTAATTATTCTATTTGGAGAAACCCTTACAAACACTCCACCATGCCTGACAAAGATAACTTTCCCATCTTGGAAGACTACATGTCCTGGACCCAGCCATCTATCCTTTCCCTCTCTTTTATAGTACACTCTATCCCCATTTTCAAATATCTGTTCAGCAGCTCTCACTTTGGTTCTAAGGGCCCTCCGTATACGCTCACTAGCTTCAGTTTCAATGTAGGCCTTTCGCATATCATGGAGAGCATTTACATGTTTGGCGAACACTTCACTGTTGGTTTTACCTTCAAGTGCTGGTAAAGAGTCTGTCATAATTCCTGGCAATTTTGGATTACTACCAAAGACAAGTTGATGGCTGCTGAATCCATTCCACATTTGTAGGGCATTTCTTGCCATATTTGCCCAAGATAGTAATGTCTGCGGATCTGTGTATTTGTGTTCGTACTCAAGTTTAAGTAGCATCATATCTGTGACAGAATGCACCCTCTCACACAACCCATTTTGGAAAGGACTCTCTCCAGCTGTTGTACACACACGGATGTTCAAAATGGAAGCGATATCCCTCATTTCATCGGAACTAAACTCTCCACCATTATCTGTTAGGATTGACTGCATGACACCAAATATCCCGACCCAATTTTTCATCATAGCATCAATGACATCACATGGCCTCTTTCGCTCAATGAATACCGACACGGTGTATCGTGACCACATATCTATGATATGCAAAATCCAGCGATCATTCCACTTTTTCAGGTCCATGGCTACTTTCTGGTTGAATTCACTTGCCATTGGTAGTGCAACACTTGGTCGAGGGGGAGTCTTTGTATGTACTTTACACAAATGGCAGTTGTCTTCTATCTCTTGCAACGTCTTGGTATAGTCATCCTGCCAAACCCCAGCATCCTTTAGAAGTGAAATAAGCTTCGTCATTGATGGGTGAGCAAACTGTCTGTGCAATTTCAGAAGAGTACTTTGACGTTCTTTTTCATCCATATCTTTGAGCTGGACTGAACAGGACTGAACATTTTCTACCCTTATATCTGTGCTGGTAATTGGTATACAGTAATGGCCAGATTCTGTTAAATTTAGAAGGACATCCTTTCCCAATATTGTAGCCGTATCGTTTTCTAGATCCAACTTTACCCCTGCAGATTTCATAGCTGACCTTGAAAGTAGTAGTGGAATGTCCGATTCAACGACGTCAGTTCTTATCTGTACATTTTTACCGGCCATTACAGCAGGTAGTGTGAATTCCCCTTTTGATTTTAATTTTGTGCCTCCTTCAAACTTAAACACTTTATTCCCCTCCTTTTTACTGACACTTCCCTTAACATCATCATCTAAAGAGGTCAAGTAATCGTTCAGCCATGATTCACCACATACAGTGCTGCTGCATGCACTATCTAGCACCGCGCAATTTCTTGCATCCACACCTAGTCTTAAAATGTCTGCCTTGTTGTAGCCTGTGAACAATACTACATTTTCCTCTTCTTCAGCTATGTTTACTTTGGCCATATTCTCCCAACTATCTGGACAATCTGGTAAAAGATGCCTATATGACCCACATGACTTACAAACCATTGGCCTACCATCATTACCCACAGGATTGATCTTCTTGATTGGATTTTGACCTCGCCCCCTTTGGTTACCTCCTCTATTATAACCTCTGCCCCTTTGATTACCGCTTCTACTGTATCCAGAAAATCCTGGCTTGGTCCTAACATAGCCTGCAGCTAACAAGGCCTCCTCATGTTGTGCCAGGAAGGCTGGCTCTAATTTGATACTTACTGAACCCAACTTATTGCTCTCAACAGTGTCTCCTTTGAATTTTTTCAGAGATTTTTTGGCCTCTTCATACAAAGCATCCTTATTGTCGTAGTTCATTCCCGTAAGCACAAGCATTTTCTCCTCTTTTGTTATATTGGCCTTCCTTAAAAGTTTAAACGCAAGGATTTCAGAGGGTAATTTCATGTTTTTCTTAGCTATCTTCCTGTACTTTGCATCGAAATTGGCGACAAATACTGAAATGCTCTGACCATCTGATCTCTGATAATCCTCAAACTCTTCGAATTTCTCTAAACTATCTGACAAATCATCTTTAGCTAGGTGAAGATCTAAAAAATTGACCAAAGTTTGAAGTCCATCTTCTTTCTTTAAGTCTTCTATACTGATTTGGTCAAACACCTTTTCCCTGATTTCATTGTCCTCTGGTAGGGACAGCGCTATTGCCACCCCTTGCTTTTTCTTGTCTAGATCAGTAATTTCTTTCCATGCCAAAAGTTCTTGCTTGTAAAGCTCATATGATTTTGATTTCAAGCTTGGTGGATTTATTCTCGTAGCCATTCTTCTTTTCTCACTCTATTATGATCAGTTACCCTACAGTATGTCTCTATGGATCTGTTTCCGCTCTGCTACCATTTGATAATGCTTGATAATGGACACTAACGCTGTAAATATCTTAGACTCTTTTTAGGTTTCAAGGTTTCAAGGTTTTTAATTCAGACAAGACCCTTAACCAGGGTATATGTCCACAAACTTTTACAACATGTAACAATTAAAAATGCAAAAAACATGAAGATGAAAGCTTCAAAAGTGACTAGAATTAGGTTGACGACAGACGTAGGGCATCACAATGATTATTACCTAATGATGGTCGAGTTTCCAGATATTTAAGTTTTCTTGTTTTAATCATTCCCAAGCGAAGACAGATTCCTAGTGCTGCAGATTACATGAGAAATTAAGTATTTTTAATTCTAGAGAGCCCTGAGAGAAACGAGGGCAGTACTGGTGGTCAGCACTCCCCTCCCCTCCCCCAGTGCTCTCATCTCTAAGTTCCTCAAAACAGTATCCTGTTCAGCCCATACCGAAACGGCAAAATTTTAAATTGTTCCAATTTGAAAGCAGTTGCAGCTGGTAATTCCATGTACATAATATAGAGGCAGACTTTGTGTATAGTATAGCAAAGAGAACACAGAGACAATGGGAGAAAATGCCGGTCATCAGCATCCTCTCCCCCATCTCAGTGCTCTCCCAAACATTTATAATGAAGAATGTTTAATCCAGGTCAACATTGCTCGGTAAATGGGCAGAAAAGAATCCAATTACAAACTTATCTTCAGTCGATCAAAATTTTAAACTGTGTCAATTTGGGAGCTACTGTATATGGCAATATTGTTTTTGGCAGGGATAGTATCCACTGACATTACAGAACAGTACAGCAACTTTTGCAAACACAGACACAAAAGAGGGAAATGCCTGTTATCAGCAAATCCCTCCCCCGTATCGGTGTTCAGAGCCCCCTCGCAAAGTAACGTCACAACCAGGCTCCGCTCGTGAAACGCAGTCACCTAGTCACCAATTTCGCCCACAAAACAATAACTTTCTTGATCCACACTTATATATGAAAAGTTCAGCTGCTGATGTAAGCTGACACATTAAATGAATTTTGTTAGCACATCCAAGGATGGGCAACACTGATAACCATGGCACACTTTGTAATACCTGGAGTGTTATTCTGGTTCACCCTGACAGATCATTTATGATTCATGGTTTAGGATATATGACTATATATAACTTTAAAAGTATCTAAAATTTCCTTGCAAAATTTAGCAAGTTTGAACAGGGAATTTAAATCCTTAACATTCATGAGATTCTCAAAGCTAACTGCATTTGGACAACTCAACAAATCCCTAGGAATATAAGCTTTTTGTTGAACAGCAAAGTAACTACACTCAAAAAGGTAATGGAATTCATCACCAAATCTGTCTGATAAGCATAAATGACATACTCTATCATCTCTCTCTATACCCCAAAATCTGCCTAATTCAATAGGCAATTTATGGTTTAACGTTCTAAATTGACACAAAGCAGAAGCTAAATCATGTGGGAGCAGATTGAAATACTGCTCAAACACTAATTGGGACTTAAAAACTCTATAATTTAGACGTTTAGGGGATTGAAAGACCGCTAGGGCCCATTCGTTTTTGTAATTGTCAACAAGTTTAGCTTTGACCAGTTTAGCAATACCTTTAGGGATTTTCTCTTGATTCTGCCATAGATTTTGAAAGCCTGTTACATCAAGACAGTTCTTAATGGCTAATAACCACTTTGAATGGAATAGGTCTCTTTCATGCATTGACAGTATTATATTGTACAATTTATATGCAATTTTATCCTGTTTACCATTTAAAATACACTGCCAGAACCCTATCATTCTAGATTTGACTAAAATATCAATTGGGTATCTACCCAATTCACCTTGCAAGATGATATTAGGTGTTGATTTTTTAAGATTTAAAATTTTAATTTCTGACTTTCTTTCATCATTGTCTACCTCCCAGAGGGAGAGTTACATCAAACCAGATAACTCTACTTATACTAAAGAGAAGTAGTGTCAAGATTTACTTCCCTTAGATTAACAATAAATCAATCCATACTTTATGAAAATGTCATACAACAATACCTGAAAAACAAGCAAACTAATTACACATCTCTGTTTATTCTCTGTGGTTGAGTCAATGCTTGGTTTATTTGGAGTACTGTATACTTGTATACCATAAATCAGTCCATACTTTATGAAACAGTCATACAACACTACCTAGAAAACAAGCAAACTAATTACACATCTCTGTTTATTCTCGGTGGTTGGGTCAATGTTTGGTTTATTTGGAGTACTGTATACTTGTATACCATAAATCAGTCCACACTTTATGAAACAGTCATACAACACTACCTGAAAAACAACAAGCAAACGAATTACACATCTCTGTTTATTCTCAGTGGTTGAGTCAATGTTTGGTTTATTTGGAGTACTGTATACTTGTATACCATAAATCAGTCCATACTTTATGAAACAGTCATACAACACTACCTGAAAAACAACAAGCAAACTAATTACACATCTCTGTTTATTCTCTGTGGTTGAGTCAATGTTTGGTTTATTTGGAGTACTGTATACTTGTATACCATAAATTAGTCCATACTTTATGAAAATGTCATACAACACTACCTGAAAAACAACAAGCAAACGAATTACACATCTCTGTTTATTCTCAGTGGTTGAGTCAATGTTTGGTTTATTTGGAGTACTGTATACTTGTATGCCATAAATCAGTCCATACTTTATGAAAATGTCATACAACAATACCTGAAAAACAAGCAAACTAATTACACATCTCTGTTTATTCTCTGTGGTTGAGTCAATGCTTGGTTTATTTGGAGTACTGTATACTTGTATACCATAAATCAGTCCATACTTTATGAAACAGTCATACAACACTACCTAGAAAACAAGCAAACTAATTACACATCTCTGTTTATTCTCGGTGGTTGGGTCAATGTTTGGTTTATTTGGAGTACTGTATACTTGTATACCATAAATCAGTCCACACTTTATGAAACAGTCATACAACACTACCTGAAAAACAACAAGCAAACGAATTACACATCTCTGTTTATTCTCAGTGGTTGAGTCAATGTTTGGTTTATTTGGAGTACTGTATACTTGTATACCATAAATCAGTCCATACTTTACAAAACAGTCATACAACACTATCTGAAAAACAACAAGCAAACTAATTACACATCTCTGTTTATTCTCAGTGGTTGAGTCAATGTTTGGTTTATTTGGAGTACTGTATACTTGTATACCATAAATCAGGCCATACTTTATGAAAATGTCATACAACACTACCTGAAAAACAACAAGCAAACTAATTACACATCTCTGTTTATTCTCGGTGGCTGAGTCAATGTTTGGTTTATTTGGAGTACTGTATACTTGTATCCCATAAATCAGTCCATACTTTATGAAAATGTCATACAACACTACCTGAAAAACAACAAGCAAACTAATTACACATCTCTGTTTATTCTCAGTGGTTGGGTCAATGTTTGGTTTATTTGGAGTACTGTATACTTGTATACCATAAATCAGTCCATACTTTATGAAAATGTCATACAACACTACCTGAAAAACAACAAGCAAACTAATTACACATCTCTGTTTATTCTCTGTGGTTGAGTCAATGTTTGGTTTATTTGGCGTACTGTATACTTGTATACCATAAATCAGTCCATACTTTATGAAACAGTCATACAACAATACCTGAAAAACAACAAGCAAACTAATTACACATCTCTGTTTATTCTCGGTGGTTGAGTCAATGTTTGGTTTATTTGGAGTACTGTATACTTGTATACCATAAATCAGTCCATACTTTATGAAACAGTCATACAACAATACCTGAAAAACAACAAGCAAACTAATTACACATCTCTGTTTATTCTCGGTGGTTGAGTCAATGTTTGGTTTATTTGGAGTACTGTATACTTGTATACCATAAATCAGTCCATACTTTATGAAAATGTCATACAACAATACCTGAAAAACAACAAGCAAACTAATTACACATCTCTGTTTATTCTCGGTAGTTGAGTCAATGTTTGGTTTATTTGGAGTACTGTATACTTGTATACCATAAATCAGTCCATACTTTATGAAAATGTCATACAACAATACCTGAAAAACAACAAGCAAACTAATTACACATCTCTGTTTATTCTCTGTGGTTGAGTCAATGTTTGGTTTATTTGGAGTACTGTATACTTGTATACCATAAATCAGTCCATACTTTATGAAAATGTCATACAACACTACCTGAAAAACAACAAGCAAATTAATCAACCCTTTCCCAAAAGACAATTTTTTAGGGTGTTCCTATTTGAAAGCTGCTGCAGAAAACAAAATATATATGTTGCTAAGGAAAAAAATGTGTACAAAACAGATGATAAAATATTGAAACAAAAGGAGAAAGTGCTGATAATCAGCACTTTCTTCTTTTGCTTCAATGTTTTCCCAAACCAATTAGGGGTGTCAAAACCAGGTCATATTTGTGCAAGGGTAAAACATCTCTGTTTATTCTCTGTAGTTGAGTCAATGTTTGGTTTATTTGGAGTACTGTATACTTGTATACCATAAATCAGTCCATACTTTATGAAAATGTCATACAACACTACCTGAAAAACAACAAGCAAACTAATTACACATCTCTGTTTATTCTCAGTGGTTGAGTCAATGTTTGGTTTATTTGGAGTACTGTATACTTGTATACCATAAATCAGTCCATACTTTATGAAAATGTCATACAACAATACCTGAAAAACAACAAGCAAACTAATTACACATCTCTGTTTATTCTCGGTGGTTGAGTCAATGTTTGGTTTATTTGGAGTACTGTATACTTGTATACCATAAATCAGTCCACACTTTATGAAAATGTCATACAGCAATACCTGAAAAACAACAAGCAAACTAATTACACATCTCTGTTTATTCTCAGTGGTTGAGTCAATGTTTGGTTTATTTGGAGTACTGTATACTTGTATACCATAAATCAGTCCATACTTTATGAAAATGTCATACAACACTACCTGAAAAAACAACAAGCAAACTAATTACACATCTCTGTTTATTCTCAGTGGTTGAGTCAATGTTTGGTTTATTTGGAGTACTGTATACTTGTATACCATAAATCAGTCAATACTTTATGAAACAGTCATACAACACTACCTGAAAAACAACAAGCAAACTGATTACACATCTCTGTTTATTCTCAGTGGTTGAGTCAATGTTTGGTTTATTTGGAGTACTGTATACTTGTATACCATAAATCAGTCCATACTTTATGAAACAGTCATACAACACTACCTGAAAAACAACAAGCAAACTAATTACACATCTCTGTTTATTCTCTGTGGTTGAGTCAATGTTTGGTTTATTTGGAGTACTGTATACTTGTATACCATAAATCAGTCCATACTTTATGAAACAGTCATACAACACTACCTGAAAAACAACAATCAAACTAATTACACATCTCTGTTTATTCTCAGTGGTTGAGTCAATGTTTGGTTTATTTGGAGTACTGTATACTTGTATACCATAAATCAGTCCATACTTTATGAAACAGTCATACAACAATACCTGGAAAACAACAAGCAAACTAATTACACATCTCTGTTTATTCTCTGTGGTTGAGTCAATGTTTGGTTTATTTGGAGTACTGTATACTTGTATACCATAAATCAGTCCATACTTTATGAAAATGTCATACAACACTACCTGAAAAAACAACAAGCAAACTAATTACACATCTCTGTTTATTCTCAGTGGTTGAGTCAATGTTTGGTTTATTTGGAGTACTGTATACTTGTATACCATAAATCAGTCAATACTTTATGAAACAGTCATACAACACTACCTGAAAAACAACAAGCAAACTAATTACACATCTCTGTTTATTCTGGGTGGTTGAGTCAATGTTTGGTTTATTTGGAGTACTGTATACTTGTATACCATAAATCAGTCCATACTTTATGAAACAGTCATACAACACTACCTGAAAAACAACAAGCAAACTAATTACACATCTCTGTTTATTTTCAGTGGTTGAGTCAATGTTTGGTTTATTTGGAGTACTGTATACTTGTATACCATAAATCAGTCCATACTTTATGAAACAGTCATACAACACTACCTGAAAAACAACAAGCAAACTAATTACACATCTCTGTTTATTTTCAGTGGTTGAGTCAATGTTTGGTTTATTTGGAGTACTGTATACTTGTATACCATAAATCAGTCCATACTTTATGAAAATGTCATACAACACTACCTGAAAAACAACAAGCAAACTAATTACACATCTCTGTTTATTCTCGATGGTTGAGTCAATGTTTGGTTTATTTGGAGTACTGTATACTTGTATACCATAAATAAGCCCATACTTTATGAAACAGTCATACAACACTACCTGAAAAACAACAAGCAAACTAATTACACATCTCTGTTTATTCTCTGTGGTTGAGTCAATGTTTGGTTTATTTGGAGTACTGTATACTTGTATACCATAAATCAGTCCACACTTTATGAAAATGTCATACAACAATACCTGAAAAACAACAAGCAAACTAATTACACATCTCTGTTTATTCTCAGTAGTTGAGTCAATGTTTGGTTTATTTGGAGTACTGTATACTTGTATACCATAAATCAGTCCATACTTTATGAAAATGTCATACAACACTACCTGAAAAACAACAAGCAAACTAATTACACATCTCTGTTTATTCTGGGTGGTTGAGTCAATGTTTGGTTTATTTGGAGTACTGTATACTTGTATACCATAAATCAGTCCATACTTTATGAAACAGTCATACAACACTACCTGAAAAACAACAAGCAAACTAATTACACATCTCTGTTTATTCTGGGAGGTTGAGTCAATGTTTGGTTTATTTGATGTACTGTATACCTGTATACCATAAATCAGTCCATACTTTATGAAACAGTCATACAACACTACCTGAAAAACAACAAGCAAACTAATTACACATCTCTGTTTATTCTCTGTGGTTGAGTCAATGTTTGGTTTATTTGGAGTACTGTATACTTGTATACCATAAATCAATACATACTTTATGAAAATGTCATACAACACTACCTGAAAAACAACAAGCAAACTAATTACACATCTCTGTTTATTCTCGGTGGTTGAATCAATGTTTGGTTTATTTGGAGTACTGTATACTTGTATACCATAAATCAGTCCATACTTTATGAAACAGTCATACAACACTACCTGAAAAACAACAAGCAAACTAATTACACATCTCTGTTTATTCTCAGTGGTTGAGTCAATGTTTGGTTTATTTGGAGTACTGTATACTTGTATACCATAAATCAGTCCATACTTTATGAAAATGTCATACAGCACTACCTGAAAAACAAGCAAACTAATTACACATCTCGGTTTATTCTCGGTGGTTGAGTCAATGTTTAGTTTATTTGGAGTACTGTATACTTGTATACCATAAATCAGTCCATACTTTATGAAAATGTCATACAACACTACCTGAAAAACAACAAGCAAACTAATTACACATCTCTGTTTATTCTCTGTGGTTGAGTCAATGTTTGGTTTATTTGGAGTACTGTATACTTGTATACCATAAATCAGTCCATACTTTATGAAAATGTCATACAACACTACCTGAAAAACAACAAGCAAACTAATTACACATCTCTGTTTATTCTCTGTGGTTGAGTCAATGTTTGGTTTATTTGGAGTACTGTATACTTGTATACCATAAATCAGTCCATACTTTATGAAAATGTCATACAACACTACCTGAAAAACAACAAGCAAACTAATTACACATCTCTGTTTATTCTCAGTGGTTGCAGGGTTGGGGTAATCGTAATCAGTAATCGTAATCGATTGTAATCAATTACAATTTCTCAAGTAATTGACAGTATTCAGTAATCGAATGCATTTTCGATTACATGTAATCGTAATTTAATCAATTACAGGCCTCAAAATTGGTATAATCATCGATTACTTTCGATTACTTGTAGAAAAAATATGAATCAAGTTGAAATGTAAAAGAAAAAATATTTTCATAGAACTAGAAATCTTAGGAAATATCTCACATTGGTTTCAGAAACACTGGTGTTTATCAATTGAAATACACCATGTTAAAATGTTCAGACAAAAGTAAAAAACTTGTTATTCTCTTAAAAATATAGTTGCAATTAGTCTGCAAAACATATTCAACATTCAACAACTCCAAATTTTGTACTGCTAATGATATGTGATACATGTATGCGTTATAGATCCTTTCTCAAACAAGACCTGGTTTGGCAACATTGGTGACCGCAACATTTTTGTCATTTGTCAATCTTTCAAGTTGGAGTGGTCTACAATTGCACCATTTGGAAAAGGGTTAAACATGCCACTATTGCTGGGGTTGTTAAACAATAGATTTCACACCTTTTTACCTGAAGTACAATTTAATAACTGCCCTATTGATAAACTTAAACAAAAGGTGTTTATTTCCCCAGGGCTAAAATTGGTGTTATACAGTTTGGGAACTTTGAGAGATCTGTTAAAGTTTGTATTAAGTTAAAGTTTAGCCATATTCTGGGTTTTATAGGTTCTTGGACCGTGTTACAAGAACCAAGTCATTTATAGGTCATTTTGAATTTGCTGACCCCCTTCCCAATGAGGGGACTTTATGTGACTAAATTTTCCAAAAAGTCATGATAAAATCCAGTAATCATTATAGAATTCACCCTTTCTCAAACAACAAGTTTTTGGGTTGTTCTAAATTGAAAGGAAATTTGCAGACTGCAAAGTTAATGCGGTTTCATGTAGAAATGTTCTGTTTCGTGTAGAAATGTTCATGTTCTAGATGGGTCGTCAACAGTCACTGTTCGGGAAAGGTTTAAACATGATTGAATAAACGTCAAAAAATTATATACCGTAATATTCATGAGCCTGCTACATAATTTTATAAAGTAGCCTAAGTTATGTTATAGTCAAATCCCACTCATTGACTCTTTTTGACCCCCAAAAGAACAAGACTTTTTGAACACATTGTGGAAAATGAAGAAATTGCTAGTGACAAGTAATTTCTTCATTTCCCACAATGTTTTCTTACCAAAAAGACCAAGAAATATAAAATTTCATTCACTTGCAATCATCATCTCATGATCTGCACCATCTTTGAATTAGGACCATCCTAAAAATGTGCTGTTTGGTAATGGGTTAAAGCTATTGTTTTACAACATTGTCATATCATCATACAACCAACCTTCCATGTTATTTCCTGAAAAAGATTTTGCAGTGATGTAAATTTAGAGAAAAAAAGGAGAACATTTTGATAATGAGCATTTTTCTTCTTTGTCTAAATGTTTTTCAAAGTCTTTTCTGTCAGAGACGTCAAAACCAGGCCATGTTTGGAAAAGGTTAAGCAAGTAATCGAAAGTAATCATCCTGTAATCATGATTACTTTAGTGAAAAGTAATCGATTGTAATCAATTACCAGTGAAAATTAGAGTAATCGATTATTAATCAATTACATGTTTTAACCAATGTAATTGATTAATAATCGATTACAGGTGTCAGTAATCGAACCCCCACCCTGAGTGGTTGAGTCAATGTTTGGTTTATTTGGAGTACTGTATACTTGTATACCATAAATTAGTCCATACTTTATGAAAATGTCATACAACACTACCTGAAAAACAACAAGCAAACTAATTACACATCTCTGTTTATTCTCTGTGGTTGAGTCAATGTTTGGTTTATTTGGAGTACTGTATACTTGTATACCATAAATCAGTCCATACTTTATGAAAATGTCATACAACACTACCTGAAAAACAACAAGCAAACTAATTACACATCTCTGTTTATTCTCGGTGGTTGAGTCAATGTTTGGTTTATTTGGAGTACTGTATACTTGTATACCATAAATTAGTCCATACTTTATGAAAATGTCACACAACACTACCTGAAAAACAACAAGCAAACTAATTACACATCTCTGTTTATTCTCTGTGGTTGAGTCAATGTTTATTTGGAGTACTGTATACTTGTATACCATAAATCAGTCCATACTTTATGAAACAGTCATACAACACTACCTGAAAAACAACAAGCAAACTAATTACACATCTCTGTTTATTCTTGGTGGTTGAGTCAATGTTAGGTTTATTTGGAGTACTGTATACTTGTATACCATAAATTAGCCCATACTTTATGAAAATGTCATACAACACTACCTGAAAAACAACAAGCAAACTAATTACACATCTCTGTTTATTCTCAGTGGTTGAGTCAATGTTTGGTTTATTTGGAATACTGTATACTTGTATCTCATAAATCAGTTCATACTTTATGAAACAGTCATACAACGCTACCTGAAAAACAACAAGCAAACTAATTATACATCTCTGTTTATTCTCTGTGGTTGAGTCAATGTTTGGTTTATTTGGAGTACTGTATACTTGTATACCATAAATCAGTCCATACTTTATGAAAATGTCATACAACACTACCTGGAAAACAACAAGCAAACTAATTACACATCTCTGTTTATTCTCTGTGGTTGAGTCAATGTTTGGTTTATTTGAAGTACTGTATACTTGTATACCATAAATCAGTCCATACTTTATGAAAATGTCATACAACAATACCTGAAAAACAACAAGCAAATTAATTACACATCTCTGTTTATTCTGGGTGGTTGAGTCAATGTTTGGTTTATTTGGAGTACTGTATACTTGTATACCATAAATCAGTCCATACTTTATGAAACAGTCATACAACACTACCTGAAAAACAACAAGCAAACTAATTACACATCTCTGTTTATTCTCTGTGGTTGAGTCAATGTTTGGTTTATTTGGAGTACTGTATACTTGTATACCATAAATCAGCCCATACTTTATGAAAATGTCATACAACACTACCTGAAAAACAACAAGCAAACTAATTACACATCTCTGTTTATTCTCGGTGGTTGAGTCAATGTTTATTTGGAGTACTGTATACTTGTATACCATAAATCAATCCATACTTTATGAAAATGTCATACAACAACACCTGAAAAACAACAAGCAAACTAATTACACATCTCTGTTTATTTTCTGTGGTTGAGTCAATGTTTGGTTTACTTGGAGTACTGTATACTTGTATACCATAAATCAGTCCATACTTTATGAAACAGTCATACAACACTACCTGAAAAACAACAAGCAAACTAATTACACATCTCTGTTTATTCTCAGTGGTTGAGTCAATGTTTGGTTTATTTGGAGTACTGTATACTTGTATACCATAAATTAGTCCATACTTTATGAAAATGTCATACAACACTACCTGAAAAACAACAAGCAAACTAATTACACATCTCTGTTTATTCTCTGTGGTTGAGTCAATGTTTGGTTTATTTGGAGTACTGTATACTTGTATACCATAAATCAGTCCATACTTTATGAAAATGTCATACAACACTACCTGAAAAACAACAAGCAAACTAATTACACATCTCTGTTTATTCTCGGTGGTTGAGTCAATGTTTGGTTTATTTGGAGTACTGTATACTTGTATACCATAAATTAGTCCATACTTTATGAAAATGTCACACAACACTACCTGAAAAACAACAAGCAAACTAATTACACATCTCTGTTTATTCTCTGTGGTTGAGTCAATGTTTATTTGGAGTACTGTATACTTGTATACCATAAATCAGTCCATACTTTATGAAACAGTCATACAACACTACCTGAAAAACAACAAGCAAACTAATTACACATCTCTGTTTATTCTTGGTGGTTGAGTCAATGTTAGGTTTATTTGGAGTACTGTATACTTGTATACCATAAATTAGCCCATACTTTATGAAAATGTCATACAACACTACCTGAAAAACAACAAGCAAACTAATTACACATCTCTGTTTATTCTCAGTGGTTGAGTCAATGTTTGGTTTATTTGGAATACTGTATACTTGTATCTCATAAATCAGTTCATACTTTATGAAACAGTCATACAACGCTACCTGAAAAACAACAAGCAAACTAATTATACATCTCTGTTTATTCTCTGTGGTTGAGTCAATGTTTGGTTTATTTGGAGTACTGTATACTTGTATACCATAAATCAGCCCATACTTTATGAAAATGTCATACAACACTACCTGGAAAACAACAAGCAAACTAATTACACATCTCTGTTTATTCTCTGTGGTTGAGTCAATGTTTGGTTTATTTGAAGTACTGTATACTTGTATACCATAAATCAGTCCATACTTTATGAAAATGTCATACAACAATACCTGAAAAACAACAAGCAAATTAATTACACATCTCTGTTTATTCTGGGTGGTTGAGTCAATGTTTGGTTTATTTGGAGTACTGTATACTTGTATACCATAAATCAGTCCATACTTTATGAAACAGTCATACAACACTACCTGAAAAACAACAAGCAAACTAATTACACATCTCTGTTTATTCTCTGTGGTTGAGTCAATGTTTGGTTTATTTGGAGTACTGTATACTTGTATACCATAAATCAGCCCATACTTTATGAAAATGTCATACAACACTACCTGAAAAACATTAAGCAAACTAATTACACATCTCTGTTTATTCTGGGTGGTTGAGTCAATGTTTGGTTTATTTGGAGTACTGTATACTTGTATACCATAAATCAATCCATACTTTATGAAAATGTCATACAACAACACCTGAAAAACAACAAGCAAACTAATTACACATCTCTGTTTATTTTCTGTGGTTGAGTCAATGTTTGGTTTATTTGGAGTACTGTATACTTGTATACCATAAATCAGTCCATACTTTATGAAAATGTCATACAACACTACCTGAAAAACAACAAGCAAACTAATTACACATCTCTGTTTATTCTCTGTAGTTGAGTCAATGTTTGGTTTATTTGGAGTACTGTATACTTGTATACCATAAATCAGTCCATACTTTATGAAAATGTCATACAACACTACCTGAAAAACAACAAGCAAACTAATTACACATCTCTGTTTATTCTCGGTGGTTGAGTCAATGTTTAGTTTATTTGGAGTACTGTATACTTGTATACCATAAATCAGTCCATACTTTATGAAAATGTCATACAACAATACCTGAAAAACAACAAGCAAACTAATTATACATCTCTGTTTATTCTCTGTGGTTGAGTCAATGTTTGGTTTATTTGGAGTACTGTATACTTGTATACCATAAATCAGTCCATACTTTATGAAAATGTCATACAACAACACCTGAAAAACAACAAGCAAACTAATTACACATCTCTGTTTATTCTCTGTGGTTGAGTCAATGTTTGGTTTATTTGGAGTACTGTATACTTGTATACCATAAATCAGTCCATACTTTATGAAAATGTCATACAACACTACCTGAAAAACAACAAGCAAACTAATTATACATCTCTGTTTATTCTCTGTGGTTGAGTCAATGTTTGGTTTATTTGGAGTACCGTATACTTGTATACCATAAATCAGTCCATACTTTACAAAACAGTCATACAACAATACCTGAAAAAACAACAAGCAAACTAATTACACATCTCAGTTTATTCTCGGTAGTTGAGTCAATGTTTGGTTTATTTGGAGTACTGTATACTTGTATACCATAAATCAGTCCATACTTTACAAAACAGTCATACAACAATACCTGAAAAAACAACAAGCAAACTAATTACACATCTCTGTTTATTCTCAGTGGTTGAGTCAATGTTTGGTTTATTTGGAGTACTGTATACTTGTATACCATAAATCAGTCCATACTTTATGAAACAGTCATACAACAATACCTGGAAAAACAACAAGCAAACTAATTACACAACTCAGTTTATTCTCGGTGATTGAGTCTATGTTTGGTTTATTTGGAGTACTGTATACTTGTATACCATAAATCAGTCCATACTTTATGAAAATGTCATACAACAATACCTGGAAAAACAACAAGCAAACTAATTACACATCTCAGTTTAATCTCTGTGGTTGAGTCAATGTTTGGTTTATTTGGAGTACTGTATACTTGTATACCATAAATCAGTCCATACTTTATGAAACAGTCATACAACACTACCTGAAAAACAACAAGCAAACTAATTACACATCTCTGTTTATTCTCGGTGATTGAGTCAATGTTTGGTTTATTTGGAGTACTGTATACTTGTATACCATAAATCAGTCCACACTTTATGAAAATGTCATACAGCACTACCTGGAAAACAACAAGCAAACTAATTACACATCTCTGTTTATTCTCAGTGGTTGAGTCAATGTTTGGTTTATTTGGAGTACTGTATACTTGTATACCATAAATCAGTCCATACTTTATGAAACAGTCATACAACAACACCTGAAAAACAACAAGCAAACTAATTACACATCTCTGTTTATTCTCGGTGGTTGAGTCAATGTTTGGTTTATTTGGAGTACTGTATACTTGTATACCATAAATCAGTCCATACTTTATGAAACAGTCATACAACAATACCTGAAAAACAACAAGCAAACTAATTACACATCTCTGTTTATTCTCAGTGGTTGAGTCAATGTTTGGTTTATTTGGAGTACTGTATACTTGTATACCATAAATCAGTCCATACTTTATGAAAATGTCATACAACACTACCTGAAAAACAAGCAAACTAATTACACATCTCTGTTTATTCTCAGTGGTTGAGTCAATGTTTGGTTTATTTGGAGTACTGTATACTTGTATACCATAAATCAGTCCATACTTTATGAAAATGTCATACAACACTACCTGAAAAACAACAAGCAAACTAATTACACATCTCTGTTTATTCTGGGTGGTTGAGTCAATGTTTGGTTTATTTGGAGTACTGTATACCTGTATACCATAAATCAGTCCATACTTTATGAAACAGTCATACAACAATACCTGAAAAACAACAAGCAAACTAATTACACATCTCTGTTTATTCTCAGTGGTTGAGTCAATGTTTGGTTTATTTGGAGTACTGTATACTTGTATACCATAAATCAGTCCATACTTTATGAAAATGTCATACAACACTACCTGAAAAACAACAAGCAAACTAATTACACATCTCTGTTTATTCTCTGTAGTTGAGTCAATGTTTTGTTTATTTGGAGTACTGTATACTTGTATACCATAAATCAGTCCATACTTTATGAAACAGTCATACAACACTACCTGAAAAACAACACGCAAACTAATTACACATCTCTGTTTATTCTCAGTGGTTGAGTCAATGTTTGGTTTATTTGGAGTACTGTATACTTGTATACCATAAATCAGTCCATACTTTATGAAACAGTCATACAACAATACCTGAAAAACAACAAGCAAACTAATTACACATCTCTGTTTATTCTCTGTAGTTGAGTCAATGTTTGGTTTATTTGGAGTACTGTATACTTGTATACCATAAATCAGTCCATACTTTATGAAAATGTCATACAACATTACCTGAAAAACAACAAGCAAACTAATTACACATCTCTGTTTATTCTCGGTGGTTGAGTCAATGTTTGGTTTATTTGGAGTACTGTATACTTGTATACCATAAATCAGTCCATACTTTATGAAACAGTCATACAACACTACCTGAAAAACAACAAGCAAACTAATTACACATCTCTGTTTATTCTCAGTGGTTGAGTCAATGTTTGGTTTATTTGGAGTACTGTATACTTGTATACCATAAATCAGTCCATACTTTATGAAACAGTCATACAACACTACCTGAAAAACAACAAGCAAACTAATTACACATCTCTGTTTATTCTCTGTAGTTGAGTCAATGTTTGGTTTATTTGGAGTACTGTATACTTGTATACCATAAATTAGTCCATACTTTATGAAAATGTCATACAACACTACCTGAAAAACAACAAGCAAACTAATTACACATCTCTGTTTATTCTCGGTGGTTGAGTCAATGTTTGGTTTATTTGGAGTACTGTATACTTGTATACCATAAATCAGTCCATACTTTATGAAAATGTCATACAACACTACCTGAAAAACAACAAGCAAATTAATTACACATCTCTGTTTATTCTCGGTAGTTGAGTCAATGTTTGGTTTATTTGGAGTACTGTATACTTGTATACCATAAATCAACCCATACTTTATGAAACAGTCATACAACAATACCTGAAAAACAACAAGCAAACTAATTACACATCTCTGTTTATTCTCGGTTGTTGAGTCAATGTTTGGTTTATTTGGAGTACTGTATACTTGTATACCATAAATCAGTCCATACTTTATGAAAATGTCATACAACACTACCTGAAAAACAACAAGCAAACTAATTACACATCTCTGTTTATTCTCAGTGGTTGAGTCAATGTTTGGTTTATTTGAAGTACTGTATACTTGTATACCATAAATCAGACCATACTTTATGAAAATGTCATACAACACTACCTGAAAAACAACAAGCAAACTAATTACACATCTCTGTTTATTCTCAGTGGTTGAGTCAATGCTTGGTTTATTTGGAGTACTGTATACTTGTATACCATAAATCAGTCCATACTTTATGAAAATGTCATACAACAATACCTGAAAAACAACAAGCAAACTAATTACACATCTCTGTTTATTCTCTGTGGTTGAGTCAATGTTTGGTTTATTTGGAGTACTGTATACTTGTATACCATAAAACAGTCCATACTTTATGAAAATGTCATACAACAATACCTGAAAAACAACAAGCAAACTAATTACACATCTCTGTTTATTCTGGGTGGTTGAGTCAATGTTTGGTTTATTTGGAGTACTGTATACCTGTATACCATAAATCAGTCCATACTTTATGAAACAGTCATACAACACTACCTGAAAAACAACAAGCAAACTAATTACACATCTCTGTTTATTCTCAGTGGTTGAGTCAATGTTTGGTTTATTTGGAGTACTGTATACTTGTATACCATAAATCAGTCCACACTTTATGAAAATGTCATACAACACAACCTGAAAAACAACAAGCAAACTAATTACACATCTCTGTTTATTCTGGGAGGTTGAGTCAATGTTTGGTTTATTTGGAGTACTGTATACTTGTATACCATAAATTAGTCCATACTTTATGAAACAGTCATACAACACTACCTGAAAAACAACAAGCAAACTAATTACACATCTCTGTTTATTCTCGGTGGTTGAGTCAATGTTTGGTTTATTTGGAGTACTGTATACTTGTATACCATAAATAAGTCCATACTTTATGAAAATGTCATACAACACAACCTGAAAAACAACAAGCAAACTAATTACACATCTCTGTTTATTCTCAGTAGTTGAGTCAATGTTTGGTTTATTTGGAGTACTGAATACTTGTATACCATAAATCAGTCCATACTTTATGAAAATGTCATACAACACAACCTGAAAAACAACAAGCAAACTAATTACACATCTCTGTTTATTCTCGGTGGTTGAGTCAATGTTTGGTTTATTTGGAGTACTGTATACTTGTATACCATAAATTAGTCCATACTTTATGAAACAGTCATACAACACTACCTGAAAAACAACAAGCAAACTAATTACACATCTCTGTTTATTCTCGGTGGTTGAGTCAATGTTTGGTTTATTTGGAGTACTGTATACTTGTATACCATAAATAAGTCCATACTTTATGAAAATGTCATACAACACAACCTGAAAAACAACAAGCAAACTAATTACACATCTCTGTTTATTCTCAGTAGTTGAGTCAATGTTTGGTTTATTTGGAGTACTGAATACTTGTATACCATAAATCAGTCCATACTTTATGAAAATGTCATACAACAACACCTGAAAAACAACAAGCAAACTAATAAGACAACTCTGGTATTTCTTTTAACCCAAATGTTACCAAATGACAAAATTTTAGACTGGTCCAAATGGAAAGATGCTGCAGACAACAATTTTCAGCGAATAAAATTTAAGAAAAATTGGTCTTTTGGGATAGAAAATATTGTGGGAAATGAAGAAATTGTTTGTCACAAGCAATTTCTTCATTTTCCACAATGCTTTCGAAAGCCTTTATCTTGATAAGAGTCAAAAGGTGTCCTTATGTGGTAATGGGTTAAAATACCCCCAAAAACATGAAATATCAGTACAGTTAATCAATTGAAACATTAAGTACAATCTGTTGAGGTACCAACAATAATTTGTCTTCATTTTAATTTAACCCAAGGGCCGGCAAGTCCTGCTTCTGAGATGACATGTCTAGCAATCCAATTTTGTATTAAACTTGAGCAGAGGCGGATCCATCGGCGGATCCAGGATTTCTGTGAGGGGGTTCGGACATTCTAATGGGAGGTTCGGATATGCAAAAGGGGGTTCGTTTTCCAAGTTGTATTATGCAATTTTGAGTTTTGACTGAATTTCTGCATGAAAATGAAATAATCAGGCTACAGAGGGGGGTTCGTTCGAACAACCCCCCCCCCCTCTCGATCCGCCACTGGGATCCAGGATTTTGGAAAGGGGGGTTCGAATTTACAATTAGGGGGGTTCGTTTTCCTATTAAAGCTACTATTTCCCAGATTTGGACCCAAAAATTGTCAAATACAAACGAAATGTACACTTTTTAAGCTTTATATGACCTGATCAAATGATTACGACGAACTATTGAAGCAACGACTCATTTTTTCGCAATTTGATACCAAATTCATGAAGCGATATCGAAAGTAGGTCAAAACAGTAGGACATGCGACTTTCTTAAATGACGTCACAACATACATGATGACGTCATATTGAAATTCAAGTATGAATCTCGTTTGAATCATGGTCCGCGCTGTATGCGCATGTGCAACAATTTCAAAATAATTCTAACCCCATCAGTGATGGGGTTGAATTTAGGTTTGGATTCTCCCTAAATTCAGCTATCTGTCTTGTAATTTCGGCTCATTCTCTGTCTGAATCGCATATTATTAACCACCCCGAGGTTGTCAACACAAAAGTTTTGCATATTTTTTCAAAAAAATTCATTTTTTGCAATTAGACCATCTGTTACCGTCGCCCTTTAATATACAATTTTGACTGAATTTCTGCATGAAGATGAAAGAATTAGGCTTTATAGGGGAGTTCGTTTGAAAACAAACACAGTCAATTGATGCCGTAGTCCAATTCCAGTTTCAGTATAATCACTTGATGTTTATGCACCCAAATAAGGTTACGCTTTAAAATGATTTGTTTACAAAAGTCGCGTGTGCCAGAAAGCTCGGGAAATGGGATGAAGCAATGAAAACAACACGCTATCTACGAAGTAAATACACTGATGTTAGATGGTTTTAGCACCGACGCGTGTTCTCTTTCTTTCATGCTGCCTCGCTATTACACAAATTGACTCTTGATTACACAAAGGAATTCTGTCTACATATTAAAAATGGTGTGCTTTCTCAACCATTTAGACAGCAAAAATATCTTTCAAATTAAATAAAAAGTAAGTGTTGACAGTAATGTTAAATTAATTGGCGATTGATTTATCATTTACGGTAAAAGATGGAGTCAAGTCTGAGCCACATTCCATTTTGTGACTCACTTTTTTTTAAAAAAAAAATGTTGCCTTACTCGCCTATGGCTTTTGAAGTGGCGATCGCTAGCCCGAGCTCTGTCTGTCATTTATACAGAAGAAACAAAACTGCATTTTTTTGTGTGTATTTTGAAATAATTTTCGGAAACTACCGAAGATTCCCAAAAAAACGATATGTCCAAATGGTACCACGATATGTATCGTCGACAAAGGATATCAGAATAGCGATAATTCCGCACACCACTTTTAATAAGCATGCATTGCCATTTACACATATTTCATTGTTTTATTGGTTTTTACCCCTATTTTCTGTCCCATACCCCCATTTTTCAATGACAGTGCGTGCAAAACCCCTAAATAAAAATCTGACTGGAAACACTGCTGCTTTAGAAGTCCATAATAGAAAAGGCATGGGAAAACATTGAGGCAAAAGAAGAAACTGCTGATTATCAGCAGTTTCTCCTTTTGCATCAATATTTTCTTTGCTATTTTGTACATAAATTGTATCTTTATCAATAACAATTTCGTTGTCTGCAGCAGCTTTCAAATTGGATGACCCTAAAATTTTGTATCAAAGGGTTAAATTATGACCATTATAGACAAAGGCTTCCAAAAACTGTTTTATTTCTGCATAATTTTGCGGACTGAAACAACTTGGGTGCACTCCTTCTTGTGTAGCTTCTTACTTCTTAGTCTAAGGTACGAACAAAACATGGGACGAATGTCCAAACTTCCATTTTAACAAGAAAAATAAGTTACGCTCACTGAAATGTCGTCTTCGTGTTTATCGCCTGGTATATTTGTGATAAATAAGTTCTTTCTGTTGCTATTTGGTCGATAAAAGTCAATAATTTCAACATTTGTGTTCATAATTCGCGGTAAAGGGAGATCACTGTCAGCTCTCACATTGAGAGTGACATCCCTTGTTTAAAGCGTTGCCCATGTAAACAAAAGTAAAATCGAAAGTAGAACTTGACCTTTTCAGTATTCTATTTCTACCAATATTGGGTTGGTGGTTGAGAAAAAAGAGCCAAACATAATTGTATGTTAATGTCAAATCTTTTAAACGTGTAAGTATTTTTTATGGGCAAATTTATTTGTCACAAAAACACACACATTTGGGATACACTTTTTCATTCATTTGTTTTATCCTCTTGAATCAATTTTGGTTTGTTTTGAATTTGATTGGCCCGAAATTGATAAGTCAGTGCATTATGGTTGTTGGTAATGATGATGACTGATTGATCAAATGGATAATTGATTAATTGATTGATTAATAAAATAATTGAATGATGATTAATTGAAATTGTACATCTATAGGCCATATCAAATGTTCTTGATTGATTTTCACAAAAGTTACCGAATGGCAATACTTTGGATGTTCCAAGGTCTAGTATTGTTGAAGACAACAGTTTCATCTGATATTTTTTTTATTTTTTTTATCTCACTGGGTAGAAAGCATTGTGGGAAATGAAGAAATTGCTTGTCACAAGCAATTTCTTCATTATCCGTAGTGTTTACCCTCTTCTCTTGAGACTTTATTAACATTCCTGAAGCGCGTCAAAAAGCATCATTGTGTGAGAATGGGTTAAATGATTGATGGTATTTTTCCTTATCATGTTGATCCTGGTGTTTTTGTCGAGAAAATCTCATTTTTGACATCTAACTAATAAATCAAACTGATCTGCAGACTGCTTTTTGTGCACAGAGTTGAAAACCAACTGGGATCCTTGCTTCACTAATATCTTGTAGTGACGTGTATGTGGTGGAGAGGAGTTAGGCAGTATATATAGACGGGTCAGTATACTGATTTACCCCCAAAAAATTGCAACAAAAGGTTTTTAAACTGTTTTGATTAGTATAAAGGGTCCTTAATAACATACTAAAAATCTACCAAAATCTGGGTTACGGAAAAGGGTTATTTTCAACATGGCGTCCAAGATGGCCGCCGAAACACTAAAATCGCCATAGCTCCATTACTATTTGTGCTAGGTTGGTAAATTTGGTGTCTATCCATAAGTTTAAGGGGTTAAGGAATTCATTTAAAGCATCAAAACTGGTACAAATTGATTACATAATGAGTAAATGGTATATAGGACCAATGCTGGTCACGGAGGCATTGCTATAACTGGGATTAGTTTACGGCGGGCCATGCAATTGAATCAGGTGTCAATATATATTCATATGAGCCATTACCTGAAAAGGGGTCTGATATGACATTTAAGACTAGCATTGACCCAGATCAGCCTGATCAAGATCCATGTTGTTCTGCAATAGCTTTATCATGACAGATAACAGCTGTAAGGTAACAGCATGGATTGTAATCAAACTGAATATAGGCTTATACACTTTGAGGTCTTGTGAGTCAGTTTGCCATTCGATTGTTATCAAGGAGCATCAAGTAAGTATGTTTTGAGAATGCAAACTAAATTTTATTGTCCTTTTTTCATTTGAAAATATACGAAAGCAATTGAAATATTTGTTTGATCTGCGCACAAGCTTTTACGACACGGCTGAGCATCAGAAACGTTCTTGAAAAAGTTATTGATGTCATCAGTCGTTGCCAAGAAAGGCTACACTAGCAGCTTGTTTCAAATGGAGATAAAGTACATTCAGAAAGCCATAAATGTTAAAAACACGTGCAATGTAAAGTTTTGATTTGGAAAATTAACCGAATATTGCAAACATACTGACGAAAAGTACAAAACATCACAACAGCCCTTTAAAAAACCAAAGTGAATGTTCATTTTGCGGGACATAAATTCCACACATGTGCTTATACATTTTTTGCTTTTCAAAAAAAAAAAACCACCTTAAACTACGGCTTTTGAAGCTGCAATTACGAGCTTTTAGAATAAATACAGTAATGTGTACAGTGGAAAGTGCTGAATGAAAAGCTGATGGTGAAAAACGACAATTTCTCCTTTTCGCCATTTTCCTTCATGTTATAACATGCACAATACATTCATTAAGTCATTAAGTAATGGGAATTGAAATTAAATAATTTTCTTAGATAGCCTACAATAAGACAAAGAAAAATATACTGTGCCACAAGTAGCTTTCCTCGCACTGTCTTCTTCTAAAATTGGTAAAAAAGCTATGATATGGTTCAAAATTCGGATCTTATAGACAACATACATACCACTACCATGGAATGCATTTTCCACCTTCTGTCGAGAATTGCCTTCCCTTATTAATTATTTGGAATTAAAAGGCTGACTTGAATTATAAGGAACGAATTAGTATCCCACCAGTTACTAGATATCCAAAACTTTGTGTAACTTCAGCGATATCAGCCCTATGGTTTCAAAATCTGGATATCCTTGTCAATTTCCATTGCCACGGAAAACGGCAAAGTTGGAAACAAAATTGCATAAAGTGTTGGTATCTAATAATGCTTGGAATACTTTAATGCCAATTTTCACTGCGTAGAAACAATCTGCCCTTAAGTTTAAAGATTCATGTGTAAGTTCTTGTGTATATTTTAAATGTTTTTATTTTAACAAACTAGCATTCATGAGTCCCTTCTAGAAATTGATTTAGCGAAATATAACAAAGTTTAACTCATGGACTAACAGTTACAATTATAGCAAGGGTCAATTAAAAATTGCCAAATAATTATATTTAATATGATAAGAAATCTGCCTTCGAATGGAAAATAATATGCTGTAACTGTTCTTGCCAATTTGTTAAACTTTTATTACAATTCTATAAATCATTGATTGATTGATTGATTGATTGATTGATTGATTGATTGATTGATTGATTGATTGATTGATTGATTGATTGATTGATTGATTGATTGATTGATTTATTGATTGATTGATGTCTTTTTATAACAAAATACAAAAAATGTCATTGTTATCCTATGCCATATTATAGGAATTATTTTATTTCTGTTTCAATTTGATATAATGATATAATTTGTTTGTAAATTGTATATTGTAAAATTCGTACACTTTGTATGACTAGAAGCTGGAAACAGCTTACGTCAAATAAAATTGTCTATGTCTATAATGAGGTAAACATGCAAATTGCAAACATGCGGCTAGTTTTATGATATTGATCTACTGCACATTGTCCGCTGTCAAGATATAGCAGAGTGGCTAACACTTAGAAGTCCGAAATTTTGGGGTTTTTGAACATTTTTATGATCTCGGAATGCACTTCAACTGACAGCCGAAACAAACTAAATTATAGTCATAGCATAATCTTTCTTAATACTAACTGTATGATGACACCCAAGAACCTTTTAGGCATCAATGTTGCTCCTTTTTGTCATTTTGAATGTCTTAGTGACTACAAATACCTCTATAATATACATGTATGTATTGACAAATATAATTCAAATCCTGCTATGGCACTATTTTTCGTGATCAGCTAAGGTCCAATACATCATTTTTCTCATTTGTCGTTGCGCTTGTAGCAGTTTTAATATTTTAAATGAATTCGTTGACCCCTTAAACTTATGGATAGACACCAAATTATGGATTATGATCCATGCTGGTACTTTACAGATGCTATCTGTCATGATAGAGCTATTGCAGAACAACATGGATCTTGATCAGGCTGATCTGGACAATGTCATATCAGACCCCTTTTCATGTTATGGCTCATATGAATATATATTGACATCTGATTCAAATAATGCATGGCCCGCTGTAAACTAATCCCAGTTATAGCAATGCCTCGGTGACCAGCATTGGTCCTACATACCATTTACTCATTGTGTAATCAATTTATACCAGTTTTGATGCTTTAAATGAATTCCTTGACCCCTTAAACCTATGGATAGACACCAAATTTACCAACCTAGCACAAATAGTAATGGAGTTATGGCGATTTTAGTGTTTCGGCGGCCATCTTGGGCGCCATCTTGAAAATAACCCTTTTCCGTAACCCAGATTTTGGTAGATTTTTAGTATGTTATTAAGGACCCTTTATACTAACCAAAACAGTTTAAAAACCTTTTGTTGCAATTTTTTGGGGGTAAGGGCCTTATTTTCATATATTGACCCGTCTAATATAGATAGATAGAAAGATAGAATGTTGTCCTAGTAACTAAGAGGTTCTGAGTTCTTTCCCCAGTAGCAAAGGTAGTTCTACAAATCCATATCAGACTGAGTCAGTTTTTACCAGACATGTCTGTCGGTCTGACGAGTTCCGGAAAGACTGTCTATCTATATAATACTGCCTAACTCCCCTTTTGGGTATTACTGACAGGTGAATTCAGCAATTTCCAGGAAGCAGAATTGAGAGGGATTAATCAAAGTTGTAACAACATGTTTCCTAATGGATGTAAAAAAAATGGGTTTAAGATAGACTAACTATCTATAATATGTCTTGTTTAAGATGCGCATAATGCAAATCATAATGGATGTTATGGCTGTGAATAGAAGCTCTGTCATGACTAGAAATTCAGAGAAATAATTTTCAAAATTTCATATCAAAGTCACAGACAGTACTTCTGCAGTGTTTAACTAGCTTGTAAATGCATTTTGCTCTGGAAGCATCAAGTAGACGTTTAGGACTGTACATAAATGTCACTATTGGTTTTTATACCCCCCCCCCACAACAAAGTTATGGGGGGTATACTGGAATCAGGTTGTCTGTCCGTCTGTCCGTCCGTCTGTCCGTCTGTCCGTCCATGGACATAATCTTGTGTCCTCTTCTCCTCCCACTGTTTTTGACCAATTTTTCTGAAATTTTATCAGGATGTTCCCTATCATGTGAAGTTGTGCACCTGCAATTTTCATCTTGATCCAGTCATTTGTTTCAGAGTTAAGCTACTTTGAAGTTTTTAAGGGGGGTGGGGGGGGGGGGTTGGACATAATCTTGTGTCCTCTTTTCCTCCCACAGTTTTTGACCAATTTTTCTGAAATTTTATCAGGATGATTCCTATCATATGAAGTTGTGCACCTGCAATTTTCATCTTGATCCAGTCATTAGTTTTAGAGTTATGCCACTTTGAAGTTTTTAATGAGGGGGGGGGGGGGATAGTCAAAATTTACAATTTCGTTTCCGTGTTCTAACTTGAGAACCTTTTGACCTAGGATCATGAAACTTTACACATTTGTTGCTCATGACCAGTGGAGGTGCCCTATTGTTTTGGGGTCACCAAGGTCAAAGGTCAAGGTCACAGTTGGACTTTGTTTAAAATCCATTTCCATGCTCCAAGTCAAGAACATTTTGACCGATAGCACTTTTTCAGTGACAAGGCCCTAGTGGAGGGTATTCGTCCGCTTTGCGACAGTTCTAGTTGTCATTATCATGTAAACCCATTACCAGACAACACAACTTTAGACTTGTCCAAATTCTAAGATGTTGCAGACGACAATTTCAAGTGAATGAAAGTTTTACATATTTTGGTCTCTTGGGGAAGAAAACAATGTGGGAAATGAAGAAATAGCTTGTCACAAGCAATTTCTTCATTTTCCAAAATGTTTTCTAAGCCTTTATTTTGAGAGGCATCAAGAAGCATGGAAATAGGTTAAATTAGTCTTAATTAACCCATTCAAAAACAGAAAAGGCTTTGGGAAAAGATAGAGGAAAGAGAAAAAAGGTTTATAATCAGAATTGTCTTCATTTGCCTCAATATTTCCTGAGCAATATTATTCATAAATTCTATCTTTAGTAAAATTCATTACGTTGTCTGGTGTGGCTTTCAAATTGGACCAATCCAAAATTTTACTGTCTGGTTATGGGTATAGTCAGCCTAATATTGTCATTTGCAGAATGTCATTCAAGAAATGAGAGATGGGAAGACGAAAGAAGGGCACTAGTCCTCAAAGTTATAGTCAACAACAACAACAACGACCTAGAACTAACTCAATGGCCCAGATTTATACACCAAGACAACATTTCAGGTGATTTTTTTTTCTACTTATCTATCAATCAATAGAGTTTTTTTTAAGAAGAAAATGGTGGTAAGGATCTACTTTTTCCAAAATGTTTTCAATACCAGCCCATATGCCATAACAACAAATAAATAATTGTAGATTTTTCTCAAGTAAAAGCAATTTTTAATCTTCCCCAAAATTATTGTTTAACTTTTGATATCCAGCATTTTCTCCATTTGCATCAATCCTTTATGTGCAATATCAGACCCAAATACTTTCTTTATCATTATCCATTATGTTGACTATTGCAGCTTTCAAATTGGAATAGTTTAAAGTTTGGCTGTTTGGGAAAGGCTTAACCCTTTCCAAAACAACAAAAATTTAGGATGGTCCAATTTGAAAGCTGCTGCAGACGACAAAATGGACATTGGAAAAGAAAAGATTTTTGTACAATATAGCTGAAAAAATATTGAGACAAAAGAAGAAACTGCTGTTTTTCAGCAGTTTCTTCTTTTGTCTCAATGTTTTACCAAGACTTTTCTATTAGGGACGTCAAAACCAGGTCTTGTTTGGGAAAGAGTTAGGGACCCTTTTTCTTGATCCCGACTCATATATTTTTCAGTATTAATGAGAAACTTGACCTGACTGAGAGTCGCAGTATAGAGTTCAAGGCTGGGCCGGGCTTTATCAATCATGGTTTCCGTGATAACGTTTCCAAGTACATCTGCGGCTTTATAAACAGCAATGAAGATGGGACCATTTTGCTGGGTGTCGAAAATTCAGGTATGTCATTATCATATATTTAATGAAAACTGTAGGTCATAGAACAAAAACGTTCTAGGAAAATGGAAAAACTACTGGTTGGGAGCATTTTTTATCTTTTCTTTTATTGTCCCAGGCAATCTCAATCAACAATAACAAAAGCAGAGTTTTATTTACTAAAATAAACTTCTTGTTATGCTACAGTAATTGTTGAAAGTCCTACTTTCAAAGAAATACCAAGAAAATTGGTAGGAGCACCATACATCACTTTATGATTGAACAATTACTGAATGAGACAGTAACATGTCCGCTACATTGTCTTGTGTATTTCCACAGGATTGGTTCAAGGTTATGTTTTGAATCGTGGCGAGGAAGATTTTATCCGGCGTCAAGTTGATGAGGCTGTTAAAGGCATATCCCCTGATGTGTTTCCAAAAGATTACAGTTTACGATTTGTACCAGTGCTTGATCAGTATGGTAATAATCAAGGTGTGTATATAAATTATGAAAAATCATGGATTTATCCTTTTGTTAGCCCTATCCCAATTTGCAAAAGCGTCAACCGTTTGGTAAGAAATTGTTGCAAGAAAGGGGCGAAATTGCTGACAACCAGCATCTTCTCATTTCCCCTCAATTTTGTACATGTATGTTATTGAATACAAAATTGTTATTTTCTAGTTCATTTCAGTATGAAGTGACATATGAGGCTGAGCTATTGTGATGGTCATCTGTCTTTAAACATCTTTTCCTCCAAAACCATTGGACAGATCCTCTTGAAAATTAACAGGAATGACAAAAGGGGAAAATAGTAAATTCTTTGAAAAATTTAAATAAATTCTTCATTAAGTATTGGAACATGTTTGTATTTTAGATGTTGTATAATTTTGTCTTGGGTTATGTCTTAACCCATTACCCTATAGTGACACCTTTTGGCACCCTAAAGATAAAAGGTTGGAAAAAAAATGTGGAAAATGAAGAAATTGCTTATGACAAGTAATTTCTCAATTTCCAACAATGTTTTCTACACAAAGTCCAAAATATGTAAAATTTCATTCTTTTGAAATTGTTGTCTATATCACATGCAAATTAAGATTAGTCTAAAATTTTGCCGTCTGATAAGGAGTTAAATGTTCTCATCTGCGTTCCAGGTGACAGATTTGTAATTGAAATCAATGTGGTTGGTTCAAATTTTGTTGGTCGTGATCGCCTATATGAGAGTAAACAGGGTGTATTTCTATGCAGGGATGGTAGCCTGGAAGGTCCCCTGAAGGCTAAAAAGATTCAGGAATGGACAAGAAGGGTATTGTACTTTTTGTATACGCCCGAAGGGTCGTATTATGTTATGGCCCTGGTCGCCCGTCTGTCCATCTGTCCGTGTTAGCAATTTCTTATGTGCGCAACTTCTCCTAAATTTTTTATCAGAACTTAATCACACTTGCTACAATGAATCTCCATAGTGTCTAGTTGTGCACACTGCTTACGGAATTCAGATAACTCTTTTCGTTCTTGAATTATCTGCCCTTGAATTAAAAAAATGCCCATTTTTATACGCCCGAAGGGTCGTATTATGTTATGGCCCCGCTCGTCCGTCCGTCTGTCCGTCCGTCTGTCCGTCTGTCCGTCCGTCCGTTAGCAATTTCTTGTGTGCGCAACTCCTTCTACAGTTTTGATCGGAATTTGATCAAACTTGCCACAATTGATCTCCATGATGTCTTGTTGTGCACTGCGCTTACGGAATTCGGATAACACTTTTCGTTCTTGAATTATCTGCCCTTGAATTAAAAAAATGCCCATTTTCTTGTGTGCGCAACTCCTCCTACAGTTTTGATCAGAATTTGATCAAACTCATCCTCGGAAACCCCGCGGTCATAGCTACGCTACATGACCCCTGGGGCACTTTGCGAGGAAAACTTGGTTTTAACCACTCCCAAATGCCGACGTTTCATTGGTTCCATCATCATTTCATGATGGGTGAGTAGACCAATCAAACTGGCCGATACAAATCGCCAACCTCTAAACAGTGATTACGTCAGAGGTACGTAATTTAATCCTGATTCAGGGTAGATAACTGCGTAGGAGATTGATAAATCGCTTCGGGTAAGTTGTCAATATGGAGGATTAAGATCGTTTAGCGTGTGGAAAATTTAATGTTTCAAGTTTAAAAGACTTCAAAAGAGAAACTTTCCCTATCTTTCTATTTCAAAGCTGAGTGACATGTCAGCGATCTGTAATTTTTTATCTCGTTGTCGCACAAATTACATCTTATCATGAGCGCAGCCATCTTGGTTGTAATTGACAACGCATTGACTTATGAGAGCCGTTATATGATTGGGCATTGCCACTCACGCATTTTGTATCGATTTTCGGTGGCTAATTCAAAGTTAATGTGGCCAAGTGCCCCAGGGGTCATGTAGCGTGAGCTATGACCGCTGTGGTTTCCGAGGATGGATCAAACTTGCCACAATGAATCTCCATGGTGTCTAGTTGTGCACACCGCTTAAGGAATTAAGATAACTGGTTTCATTCTTGAATTATTTGCACTTTAATTTAAAGAAAAATGCCCATTTTCTCAAAAATGCCCATTTTCTCCTGTGTTACTTCTACAGTTTCAACCAGAATTTAATCAAAGTAGCCACAATGAATCTCTATGGTGTCTTGTTGTGCAAACAAAATTTTGATAACTTTTCATGTTTGAATTATCTGCCCTTGAATTGAAAAAAAATGGCCAATTTTTACTGACAAGCCCCTCTCGGGCGTATATGCGCCGCTCTGCGAAGCTCTTGTCTTGTGTGCGCTACTCCTCCTACAGTTTTGATCAGAATTTTATCAAACTTGCCAAATAAATCTCCATGGTGTCTAGTTGTGCACACTGCTTACGGAATTCAGATAACTGTTTTTGTTCTTGAATTATCTGCCCTTGAATTTAAGGAAAAATGCCCATTTTCTCAAAAATGCTCGTTTTCTCGTGCGCACAACTCCTACAGTTTCAACCAGAATTCAATTAAACTAGCTACAATGAATCTTCATGGTGTATGGTTCTGCAAACAAAATTTTGATAACATTTCATGTTTGAATTATCTGCCCTTGAATTGAAAAAAACAACCAATTTTACTGACAAGCCGTTCTCAGGCGTATAAGCGCCGCTCTGCGAAGCTCTTGTTCTTACTAACCATTTTCAAAACTGCGATGCCTTTTGATGCACATAAGTTTTGAAGCTTTGGAAATATTGAAGAAAAGGATGCTGATTACAAGCATTTCTTCTAACATTTTTTCAAAAATTAAAAGAAGTCTCATATCTGAAGAATTTCTATTATTCAATTCTATTTCTTTTTTTTTTTCAGATATTTGAATCAGAAATGGAGAAAATGAAGAAAAATGAAAGAAATATCACAAAAGAGCTGGAAAACAGAAAATCTGAATTTGACAGAAGAATGAAAGAACTAGAAATAAAAGAAAAGGAACTGGTAAAGAAGGAAAGAGAAAATGAACTGATGAAAGAAGAACTTCATCGGAAAAATGCGGAATTGGAACGAAGGAATCTCGAGCTGGATCAACAAAAGTCTGAAAAACAACATCATCAAGATGACACTGAGAAAACAAGTCAAGTAAGTTTGTGTTTTATAAATCGTTAACCCTTTTCCACACAGCAAAGTTTTAGGGTTATCCACTTCAAAAACTGCCATAAATGACAAAATGGAAGTTATTTAAGATAGAATTTGTATAAAATATGTCATAGAAAATATTGAGACAAAAGGAGAAACTGCTGTTTATCAGCAGTTTCTTCTTTTGTTTCAATGTTTTCCCAAGCCTTTTCTATAGGGACGTCAAAACCAGGTCTTATTTGGGAAAGGGTTAAAGGGCAAGGTAGTAAACAGCATTTTCATCTTTTTCCCTCTTTGTTTTAAACCTGATATTCTGTTAATTGTTTGTCCGTCTGTCCATTTGAAAAAAAAAAAACACAAGATAAAGGCTTTGGAAAACACTGTTGGAAATGCATGTGACAAGCAATTTCTTCATTTCCCACAATGTCTTTACCATAAAAAAGACAAGAATGTACAATTTCTTTCACTTGGGTTAATGTTAATAGTTCTAAGTTGTCTGCAGTTCCTTCCATTTTGGTTCAGTCTAAAAAAAATGATTTCTAGGAAAGAGTCAGTAAACCCTTTTACACTATGTTTTTTATTGTACCAATTTCCATGCATTAACCCTTTCCCAAACGACAAAAATTTAGGATGGTCCAATTTGAAAGTTGCTGCAGACGACAAAATGGACATTGAAAAAGAAAGGATTTATGTACAATATATCTAAGAAAATATTGAGACAAAAGGAGAAACTGCTGGTGATCAGCAGTTTCTTCTTTTGTCTCAATGTTTTCTCAATCCTTTCCTATATTAGGGACGTCAAAATCAGGTCTTGTTTGGGAAAGGGTTAACCTTTCAGCGCATGCTCAAATATAGACTGGTCTTCAACCTTAGTAGTTAATAATAGACATGTCCGATTTTTGCCGATTTGGAGACGGACTACAGAGAACGGACTTTCAAAGGGGGTCTTCTCAAAATGCCTGAAAATAGAATATAATCAGTCTCAAATGAATAAATCATGTTCAATTCCAGTAAAAAATATTTTCCAATCACAGGTCACCTTTACCTTAATTATGTATCGGGACCTTCCCTATAGTTTTGTCACGTGTCACGACAAATATATTTACTTCCCTTAGACCTAAAGAGTAAAAGGGATCAACTGTGGGTGTTCACAACTCATCTCAAAAGTTTCCTCGGACCACATGACTAAAATAGTGTTAAAGAACGTGTCTAACTAAGTCAAAGAACGTGTCTAACTAAGTCTTCAATTCCGTACTAAGAAAAGGGGGTCATGAGCACCAAAATCATCTGAACATATTCAAGCAAACGCAACTACCCACTCAATTTTTCAAGATACATATTTACTGTTACTTATTTATTTTCGGAATAACTTGCTGTAAAAATAACTGTACATAAATTGAAATATGGCCTTTATTTTTTCTCTGTGTCAAATTTCAGCTCTGTCTGATCTGTATTGGCTTAGATTACGACGGATTTAAAACCAAATATCACATCATTTTGTAAACACTATCAACCCCCTTTGAATATTTTACATAGTTTTACACCGCTGCATGATTATCGATTTATGTCATTTGCTGTATGAATCTTGTATTCTGTCCTATAAAGTCTATAAACGGTGCGACAACATACTAAATGCCAACTTCTGTGGATCATAAGGGATTTAGGCCTAGGGATACCAATGTCACTTTAATGTCAGACTAGTCTATTTGAAGTTTTACCTCTACACAAAGGTCGCAACCTGACATGTTATCCCACCGAAATTGAGCTTATTTATTACATCAATAAAGTGCAGCAGTGGCGGGTCTGCAGGACTGTATGTAGGGCATTTTACGTTTCTCTACATACAGAAACTCTGTGAGAAATGTGGGATATAAAATCCTTAATCGGAACTCGTTGGTACTCGTGTACTCAAAAACGCATACGATTTATTTGCAGAAAAAGGGTTTGTTATGTCTTCTTACCTGCTGCACGGCGGTGGCCGACTCGAAAATACGAGTAATAATACATACATGTACTTATCTATCAAATTTTTATAGACCAAAATAATTAGCCAGATAATTCCGCATATCATGCTTTCATGTTTTCTAAAGACGCTCAACCGACGGACGCTGTCGATAAAAATCCTGGTTTGATGTTTGGCGCATTATACCACGACGGGCGTGTATATACAGAAACAAGCGATAAAATACCACTGGCCTTTCTAAAGTTTACTAGGCTAAGTCTAAATTATGCACGTGGAAATCGTTCAAATTAAGTAGGAGATATGCTATGTAACATCATGACCAGTATAAGTCATGCAAAAATGTTTCATGTGAAATAGGAATTTCATACTGTTATAAGCCCGCCCTAAACAGGCGAGAGGTAGTTGTCGAAATTTCTATGCGTCTATACGTCTTGAATCTTTTGCCAAGGTCATAGCCCGTATACTAAAATTGCTTGCATTTTCAAACAGCATACAGTTATAGATCACTGTGTTAAAAGTATCAATGTCAAGAACCGTACATTTTATTCGCGTATTTTTTCGGGTTCTTACTATTTTTTCTAGCTTTCATTTCTTACACACCGTTACTATTTAAAAAGACATTCAATTCCGAACTAGTGTTTAGTGTACGAGATCTTACATCGTCAATGTTACTGGAATGCAAAAACTCGTATGTCATTTTTTGGAATATTTTAAAAGGGAAGAAACAAAAATATTAACTTTTTCCGAATCTTAAAGGTTTTACTTGAAATTCGAACATATTGTTCACATACAATGTGTCAGTAATACTGCTAAGTGAAACTATCCCCAAACATTCCAGGGGATTTCTTTGAAAATTGCAATAAATGATATACAACTAAAGGGGATTTATTTGAAAATTGCAAAACATGACATACAAGGTTATGCATTTACACCGACGGTATGTCATAATATGCGCTAGGTTTTATTATCATATTCGAATGGTTCTTGCATAATTGCCATAGCGAGACAGGAATGTTTTGGCTTTCTTCTTTTGAAAGAAATCCAAGACCGAAGTTATTCCCTAAGGCTATTGTAAATATTTTGATTCTTAAAACTTTCTCAAAATGACACATGTTTCAAAACTAGCACGGATGATAACATGAACGTTGATAATATTTAGATATAATTTATTGTATTGCACTGAAAATGATTATGGGAAAAAAGAAAAATGTCGGTTGTTTGAATTTCCTTGTTTGGCATCAATGTTAATTAACATACCTGTTTCATTAGAGTTACAAAAGCCAAAAACTGTTTTGAAATTGTGAAAAAGAGTAAATATACTTGTTATACCCATACTTTTGTGACTTTTCTTTTTTAGTTATATGTGCATGGACTGAATCGATCGATGTACGTCTGAACAAACTTATCTCATTTACTGATGCCACGAAATTTGAAATTGTTTGAGACGACCCCCAGCGAACCGAAATCGGGCCCCGGTTTCTCGAAAAAACTTAAGTATATTCTCATGGGTTCATGCTCAACTTCTATTCAATACCAATCAACGTTGATTGGTATTCAATTGAAGTTCACGTGGATTTCGTGCGATTTGAGCACGATGCTCAGATTTGAGCATGAGAACATACTTAAGTTTTTTCGAGAAACCGGGGCCGGGTGTCCGCTCTCAACATCCGCAAAAATCGGACATGTCTATTACTACTTTGTGAATTAGTAACATGAACTTAAGGTAAGGCCTGGGTAATCAGTTATGGAATGAAATCTGTATTGGGCAAATCGATGATTTTAAACGATTGTAAGACGATTTTAAAGGGAAGTAATTTTCATTGCTCTCAAATCTTGAATTTTTGACTTTCGTTGTTGTTTTTTTGCCGACTCTTCATACAATTTAGAAACATTTTCACAAAAATTGTAATATTCCCTGGAAATATGAGCACGCTCAATTATTTTTCTGTTGTTACGAAAACAGGCGATATTGCATCTAACGGTACTTTAAAAATGATCGGACTTACGGACGTCACGGAATAAGTTGAAATATAACAATTATACTAAACTGACACGATTTAAAAACGCAAAAAGGTACTTTTACAAATGGTATCTCCTACATCTTACAAAACCGATGTATAGCCATGTAAAAGTGTAAATGTTACAATTGTTAATATGACAGGACAGAAAATGAACTTTAAAGCCACGAACAATGCCTGAATGGACGTCGAATTATGCCAAAATGCACGTTGAGTCAAGAGCCTGGCATCGAACATCGACGACAGCAAGCCCAGTGTTTTCACAGGCGATTTATCACCATGTCGCGATGTATAGGCCGCCCGCGATTACCAACCATAGCATTTGCTGTACACTGAGCCGTCACAAATCTGTTGCGTTTGTGACGTTGACGTATACAATTATGTTGACATACAGTTGTTACACGCAGCTAACCGGGACCTGGATGGTCTGTAAATCTTCCTGTGTCGTTTACACGTCTCATAAACCTTGGAACCGTCGATTCGGCTGCTGTAAAGCGTCTAGCTACCTTCATTTGCGAAACACGGCAAACCAAAAGCCAAAAAACTCGGTTCCTTATTCGCAAAGTAAGCCTCAGCATTTTATACACAATTCTCTTTCGTTGTTCTCGTATGTTTTCAATAAGTGAATCAAAGTGGCGATTTGTACACAAAAAATCTTAGTGATTTAACACGTGGTCTGAATTCACGAGACACACGAGCATTTAGTGATGGGCGGTTCAGATGTCCGGATAGTTTACAGAAAACATGACAAAATTGCTTGGGCGTGAAGCGTATACATTGTCTCATACATGTCCCCAAATATGGTGCCGATCGCGGTAATAGGAAAGGAATGGTTAATGAAAACGGGTTTTGTGTTTTTAAATCGTGTCAGTTTAGAAGTGCATTACCCAGGCCTTACCCTAATATCAGAATTGATAACAAGCCGAAGCTCAAGCATGCGCTAAAGGGCTTCCATATAGAAAATGGCATGTATGGTAAGATATATAGCATGAAAAGGTCTATACTACATTATATAATTTCTGATCTTTTTCAGAATTCAGAAGAAACTTTGAGAGAGCTCGCAGAAATAAAGCGGATGTTAGCAGAGAGCAATGCAGCAAAGAACAAACAGTCAAGAGTGTGTTCTATAATGTAGTAGCCTTCATTTTAAGCCTTTCCCAAATAACACCTGGGGCCCGTATTATCAATGATCTTATGACCACATTTGTCTGTCAACTGTGTAACAAGCAAATTCGTTGAATTGATATCCCCCGCCGAATATATTTTCATTGTCAATAAAGTAGCGCGGAAACGAATATAACTCTGTATGTATATGGCTTCAACAGAACGAATATCACTCTGTATGTATATGGCTTCAACAGAACGAATATCACTCTGTATGTATATGGCTAAAACAGTCAGGGGCAGTTACTCTAAATTCGACGGTCGAACCGGGTAACCCCGACGATATGCGCATGTCCTCATTGTAGTAAAGCTGTGTGCCAAGTTTCATTGAAATCCGGTGTATAATTTTCAAGAAATAGCGCGGAATCGAATATCACTGTATGTATATGGCTTAAACAGTCAGGGGCAGTAACTCTAAATTCGGCGGTCGAACCGGGTAACCCCGACGATATGCGTATCCCCTCATTGTAGTAAAGCTGTGTGCCAAGTTTCATTGAAATCCAGTCTATACTTTTCAAGAAATAGTGCGGAAACGAATATCACTCTGTATGTATATGGCTAAAACAGTCAGGGGCAGTAACTCTAAATTCGGCGGTCGAACCGGGTAATCCCGATGATATGCGCATGTCCACTTTGTAGTGAAGCTGTGAGCCAAGTTTCATTGAAATCCGATCTATAGTTTTCAAGAAATAGCGCGGAAACGAATATCACTCTGTATGTATATGGCTTAAACAGTCAGGGGCAGTAACTCTAAATTTGGCGGTCAAACCGGGTAACCCCGACGATATGCGCATGTCCACTTTGTAGTGAAGCTGTGTGCCAAGTTTCATCGAAATCCGGACTACAGTTTTCAAGAAATAGCGCGGAAACGAATATCACTCTGTATGTATATGGCTTAAACAATCAGGGGCAGTAACTCTGAATTCGACGGTCGAATATGGTAACCCCGACGATATGCGAATGTCCTCATTGTAGTGAAGCTGTGAGCCAAGTTTCATTGAAATCCAGTCTATAGTTTTCAAGAAATAGCGCGGAAACGAATATCACTCTTTATGTATATGGCTTAAACAGTCAGGGGCAGTAACTCTAAATTCGGCGGTTGAACCGGGTAACCCCGACGATATGCGCATGTCCACTTTGTAGTGAAGCTGTGTGCCAAGTTTCATCGAAATCCAGTCTTAAGTTTTCAAGAAATAGCGCCGAAACGAATATCACTCTGTATGTATATGGCTTAAACAGTCAGGGGCAGTAACTCTAAATTCGACTGTCGAACCGGGTAACCCCGACGATATGCGCATGTCCGCATTGTAGTAAAGCTGTGTGCCAAGTTTCATTGAAATCCGGTTTATAGTTTTCAAGAAATAGCGCGGAAACGAATATCACTCTGTATGTATATGGCTAAAACAGTCAGGGGCAATAACTCTAAATTCGGCGGTTGAACCGAGTAACCCCGACGATATGCGCTTGTCCACTTTGTAGTGAAGCTGTGTGCCAAGTTTCATCGAAATCCGGTCTATAGTTTCCAAGAAATAGCGCGGAAACGAATATCACTGTATGTATATGGCTAAAACAGTCAAGGGCAGTAACTCTAAATTCGGCGGTTGAACCAGGTAACCCAGACGATATGCTCATGTCCACTTTGTAGTGAAGCTGTGTGCCAAGTTTCATCGAAATCCAGTCTACAGTTTTCAAGAAATAGCGCGGAAACGAATATCACTCTGTATGTATATGGCTAAAACAGTCAGGGGCAGTAACTCTAAATTCGGCGGTCGAACCGAGTAACCCCGACGATATGCGCATGTCCACTTTGTAGTGAAGCTGTGTGCCAAGTTTCATCGAAATCCGGTCTATAGTTTCCAAGAAATAGCGCGGAAACGAATATCACTGTATGTATATGGCTAAAACACTCAAGGGCAGTAACTCTAAATTCGGCGGTCGAACCGGGTAACCCCGACGATATGCGCATGTCCACTTTGTAGTGAAGCTGTGTGCCAAGTTTCATCGAAATCCAGTCTACAGTTTTCAAGAAATAGCGCGGAAACGAATATCACTCTGTATGTATATGGCTTAAACAATCAGGGGCAGTAACTCTGAATTCAATGGTCGAACCAGGTAACCCCGACGATATGCGCATGTCCTCTTTGTAGTGAAGCTGTGTGCCAAGTTTCATCGAAATCCGGTCTATAGTTTCCAAGAAATAGCGCGGAAACGAATGTCGGACGGACGGACGGACGGACGGACGGACGGACGGACGGAAGGACGGACGGACATGGCAAAAACAATATCCCCCCCGAAAAATTTTTTCGGCGGGGGATAACAAAAAGCATCTGATTGTACGAGAAATCAGATTTGACCAATCAGGTTCGTTCTTACTAGTAATTTCACAAAAATTAAAATAACAAAAAATAATTGTACAATCGTTGATAATACGGGCCCCTGGTTTTAACATCCTTTATTGAATAAACTTTGAAAAATATAGAGGCAAAAGAAGAAAATGCTGATGATCAGCATTTTCTCCTTTTGCCTCAATACTTTCTGTGCTAAAATCCAGTCTTCATCATTATCAATTTTGTGGCCTGTAGCAGATTTTCAATTACACCACCCTAAAATTTTGCCATTTGGGAAAGGGTTAACCAGAGCTACAGAAAAGAGGGTATGGTGGCTTTTTCAAAGTGAAATAATTCATTCATTATTGATATAACCCAAATTGTAGGTACTCATTGGAATCGTCATCGAGACAATTCAAATGAGGTACACACAACATAGGGTTTGGATTTGAAATAACAAATTTAGAATGTTTGTAACATCTCCCCATCTCCTCTTATTTGTTGCTGTTTTAATTAACCCTTTCCCAGATGTAGCCTAATTTGAAAGCTGTTGTAGACGACAAAATGGGTGTTGATAAAGATTGGATTTGAATGCAATAAAGCAAAGAAATATAGAGGCAAAAGAAGGAAATGCTGGTTACCAGCCTTTTCTTCTTTTGTCTCAATGTTTTCTCATGCCATTTTATTAAGATTATTGAAAGTAGGGCTTATTTGGGAAAGATTTATGTTGGTCTAGCTTTACAAAATAATGATCTCAATTATTGTACATATCATTTCTTACCTTTTTCCAATGTTTTCAGCATTATTTTCTTGTTTTTCTCTTGATGTATTCGGAATGTGTATATTTGTGACTTCTAAACTAGCCCTAGTTCAGATATTGTGGTTAACCCATTACCAAACAAGACCTGGTTTTGAAGTCCCTAATAGAAAAGGCTTGGGAAAATATTGAAACAAAAGAAGAAACTGCTGATAACCAGCAGTTTCTCCTTTTGTCTCAATATTTTTTGTGCCATACTTTACAGAAATCCTATCTTTAATAACATCCATTTTGTCTTTTTTGGCAGTTTTTGAAGTGGATCACACTACAATTTTGTCGTTTGGGAAAGGATTAAAGGATATTTACCCTTTCCCAAACAATGAATTTTAAGGGTGGCCTCTATTCAAAGGTGAAACAGATGACAAATTTAACCCATTCCCACACAATGACACCTTTTGGTGCCTCTCAAGACAAAGGCCTTGGAAAACATCGTGGAAAATGAAGAAATTGCTTGTGACAAGCAATTTCTTCATTTTCCACAATGTTTTCTACCCCAAATGACCCAAAAAAGCAAAAATTCATCCACTTGAAATTGTCTTCTACATGATCTTTGAATTTGGAACAGCCCAAAATTTTGTTGTTTTGGAAAGGGTTAAAGATACCAAATGAAAGGCATACATGTAATATGTTTCCTGGCATGAAAAGCAGTGCAAGAAAAGGGAAAAATAATTGTTATCAGCATTTTCTACTTTTCTTGCAGTGCTTTTCAAAGCTGTCTGAGTAAGGGTTTTCAAAGCTGTCTAATTTAGGGACATCAAAAGGGTAACATCCCAATTGGTCTACTCCCATTTCGTCTACTGTTTTTTAAGTGCATTGAGTCCCAATTCGTCTACTGTCCCAACTCGTCTACTTTCATGTCAAATCATCAATAAACAACATTATTTTTGTTTTAAGAAAAGAGATTAAGTCAATATATTCACAAATGAAATAAAAATGCATACATTTTGATAAAAATCATATAATATCATATTGATATACAAAATAGAGAAGAGTAGACGAAATGGGACTTATGTCCAAAATAGTAGACGAATTGGGAGTAGACGAATTGGGAGTAGACGAAATGGGATTAAACCATCAAAAGCAGGTCTTGTTTATGCAAGGGTTATTTCGGGATAATTAGCCAAACTATTTCATGTCATAACAAAATTTTGATTAAGGTCTAAACATTAAAATTTGGCAGAGAACAAAGAATAATTATGTTGTGTCACTGTAATTAAACTGATAAAAGTAATAAAATATTGTGAGAAAAGAAGCAAATGTTGATTACAAAGCCATTTTACCTGAATTTTCAGAGTTCATGTCTATCTGGGCATTATACTTGTTTGTGGTTAAGGGTTAATATGTGTGTGCTTGTAAAATTCATCATAATGTAGACTTGATGTTTTAAGAAATTGATCAAAGATCAATTCTTGCCCCATTACCAGACGGCAAAATTTTAGACTTGTCCAAATTCAAATATGTTGTAGAAGTGAATGAAATTTTACATTTTTGGGCATTCTTGGTACATGACATTGAGGAAAATCAAAAAAATTCCTGTGACAAGCATTTTCTTTATTTTCAATGTGTCTTTTTCAGGCCTCTACCTTGTCTTGTCTTCTTGGAATGAGTTAACCCATTACCAGATGACAAAAATTTTGGGCGGTCCAAATTGAAAGATCCTGCAGACGACAATTTCAAGGGAATGGAATTTTTATTTTTTAGGTCGTTTTGTATGGAAAACATTGTGGAAAATGAAGATATTGCTTGTGACAAGCAATTTCTTCATTTTCCACAATGTTTTCCAAAGCCATTATCTTGTGAGGAGTCAAAACGAGTCATTGCAATATTTTTTTTTTCTCAAGTCACTGCTTATTTAATCATTGTCCAACAATGCCTAATTTACAATTATCAGACAAGGCTTGAGAAAATATTGGAAGCAAAGTTGAAAATACTGACTTTCAGCAATTTCTCCTTTTCTTTCAATGTTATCTATAGATACTGTAACTATACTGCATAACACTGATTTATTTGAAGGTGTAGGGGGCTGCAGTGACCTATATTTATAAGCAATTCAGGTTGTAGTCTTTATATTTATTTTATTTTGTGTTCACTTTTTTGCTAGAATTGTTTGAGAATCAAGTTTCTATACAACTTTGAGTTTTGAAAAGCCTGATTCATTTAAATGTATGTAGGGTCGTGGCCATAGCGCATTTGGTAGTATAAGGTCCTGGGTTTGATATCCAGCTAAGGCAAATTCCTTTCTGATATTCCTCTCCCACCAATGGTTGGATAATCGTAAACCTCAGTTGGTGAGCAGCTGGAGGCTTGGACAGGATGATGTCTTTAGAGCGAGATTTTTAAAGATTTCTTAAGATGTTTTCCATAAAGCGTTTTTAAGAACTAGATTCTGACAGAGGTGTTCCAAATGCTCCATACTTCATACAAATGACGTCACGATGACATCATTTGTATGAAGTACGGAGCATTCCGAACTCCGCGGTTTATGAATCATTGAGCATTCGGAACAACTCCGTCAATTTTCTCCCATATAGATTCTACAGAATTTACAGAGGTGTTCCGAAAGAAGTATAGAGCAATGGCGGCTCCCAGTCATCGTCTTAACAATCTTGCTCAGAAGAACGCTTTATCCTAAAACATCTTAAGAAATCTCAAGATATCTCAAGAAATCTCGCTCTAAAGAACGCACTTCTGGTGAAAGAAATCACAGGAATCCATGGTTAGGTGCTCAAGCAACAGCAATATGACTTTAGCCGTTAAAAGAGGCATTAGATTTTGCAGATGACAATGATGTCAAGTGATTGAAATTTAAAAAAGATTGGTCATTTAGGGTAGAAAACATGGTTGGAAATGAAGAAATTGCTTGTCACAAGCAATTACTTCATTTTGAACAATGTTTTCCAAAGCCATTCATTTGTAGGGAGTCAAAAAGAGTCAGTGTGTGGTAATGGGTTAAATGTATCTATTCTACAGTTCACATTGATTCTGCTTCCTGGAAATGCTTCCGGTGCCTAATATATAGGCAGACAAAGAGCCCATGAACTATCTCCGGTACTGGGTATCAAACTCAGGGTAACATCCCAATTGGTCTACTCCCATTTCGTCTACTGTTATTTTAGTGCTTTGAGTCCCAATTCGTCTTCTCCCAACCCGTCCATTTTCTTGTCAAATCACCAATAAACTAAATTAAATTCATTTTTAGAAAAGAAATTAAGTCAATATAATCACAAATGAAACCAAAATGCAAACATTTTCATAAAAATCATAAGATATCATATTGATATACAAAGTATACAAAAGTAGACGAAATGGGAATACTGTCCAAAATAGTAGACAAATTGGGAGTAGATGAATTGGGAGTAGACCAAATGGGATTAATCAAAACTCAGAACCTCTTGGTCAAAATGTTGAAGCCCTATTTCTTGACCAGGGAAACCAAATGATTGATGGAAAAGAAAAGAATAATGTTCACCAGTTTACAATTGTGTTTAATAAAACATTCCTATTATATTTTTGCCGTCCATATGAATTTACATAACTGTACCATATTGTGTCAAATTCTGTGATAATTTATAAAATGTTAATCCTTTTCCAAATGACAAGTAGGCTGTTCCAAAACTGGAAGTTGACAGTAAAAATTTGTGTACAATATAGCTCAGAAAATATTGAGGCTAAAGGAGAAAAAGCTGGTGATCCTGATTTTCTTCTCTGCCTGAATGTGGGAAACCATTGAGAGAAAATAATTTGCTGATAATCAGCAATTTCTCCTTTTGCCTCAATATTTGCTGTGCTTATGTACAGAAACTCTATCCTATTCAACAAAGAATCTGTCACCTGCAGCAGATTTCAAAGTTTGCTTGGAAAGGGTTAACCCTTTCCCAAACAAGACCTGGTTTTGACGTCCTCAAGAGAAAAGGTTTGGGAAAACATTGAGGCAAAAGAAGAAAATGCTGATAACCAGCATTTTCTCCTTTTGCCTCAATATTTTCTTTGCTATACTACCAACATTTGGCATTTTGTGATCATTTATTTTGTCGACTGCAGCAGCTTTCAAATTGGATCGCCTCAAAAATTTTGTCATTTAGGAAAGGGTTAAAATAGTGAAACTGATGTATTTCACACAAATTGTTTGTGCCATGACATGGTGATGTCTTTTATTATTTGGAAAAAATCTCTGGAATAAAAATCTGCAAAAAAATCATTCAAGTTTTTGTTCTCAATAAAAGTTCCCATTGCTGATCAATTTCACCTTTTTGTACAAAAATATATCAACATTTTCTATTTCATGTAAAGGATTAAATTTGCACACAAGTTCTTGTTTTTAATAAAAGTTTGAATTGATGATCAATTTTACCTTTTTGTGCCGGAATATGTCAAATATGTTTTTCAGTAACTTTTTCTTAAAAAAAATCAAGTTTGCTAAAGTAATACACAAGTTCTTCATGCTGGTCAATTTCACTTTTTTGTGCCAAAAGAGCGTCACCGAATCAACACATCTTTCACCTTTTGCGCCAAAATGTGTTTTTCTATTTTCCTTAAAGATTAACATTACTGAAGTAATACACAAGTTCTTGTTTTCAATAAAAGTTTGCGTTGCTGTTCAATTTCACTTTTCTGTGCCATAATTGTGTCGGCTGGTCGTAAAATCATCAAATCTTTCTGGTCAAAGTTATCTTTCACTATTTTGTGCCAAAACATTATCCTTTTTCTATTTTTCATAAGCAATTAAATTTGCTAAAGAAGTACACAAGTTCTTGTTTCAATAAAAGTTTACATTGCTGTTAAATTTCACTTTTTTGTGCCATCATAGTGTCATCAAATCAACTAATTGTTTGCCTTTTGTGCTAAAATATATCCATGTTTTTCAATTTCTTATAAAATATCAACTTTACTAAAGTAGCACACAAGTTCTTGTTTTCAATAAAAGTTTGCGTTGCTGTTCAATTTCACTTTTTTGCACCATAATTGTGTCGGCTGGTCGTAAAATCATCAAATCTTTCTGGTCTAAGTTATCTTTCACTATTTTGTGCCAAAATATTATCCGTTTTCTATTTTTCATAAGCAATTAAATTTGCTAAAGAAGTACACAAGTTCTTGTTTCAATAAAAGTTTACATTGCTGTTAAATTTCACTTTTTTGTGCCATAATAGTGTCATCAAATCAACTAATTGTTTGCCTTTTGTGCTAAAATATATCCATGTTTTTCAATTTCTTATAAAATATCAACTTTACTAAAGTAGCACACAAGTTCTTGTTTTCAATAAAAGTTTGCGTTGCTGTTCAATTTCACTTTTTTGCACCATAATTGTGTCGGCTGGTCGTAAAATCATCAAATCTTTCTGGTCTAAGTTATCTTTCACTATTTTGTGCCAAAATATTATCCGTTTTCTATTTTTCATAAGCAATTAAATTTGCTAAAGAAGTACACAAGTTCTTGTTTTCAATAAAAGTTCACGTTGCTGTTCAATTTCACTTTTCTGTGCCATAATTGTGTCGGCTTGCCGCCGTATCATCAAATCTTTCTGGTCTAACTCATCCTGCATGTTTTCCTCTGCCAACTTCATAGAGTTTATATCCGAAAAATGTTTCTGAAATGGAAATGAAATAAAATGTCATTAAAAACTTTTCCAATTAAGTCCATGTTATGATGTCTCTTGTAGAAAAGGCTCAGGAAAACAGTGAGACAAAAGAAGAAAATGCTGATAGCCAGCATTTTCTTTTGGCACCAATATTTTCCGTGCTATATCATTTAAAAAAAATCCTGTCTTTACAAAGATCCATTTTGTCATGTGCAACATCTTTCATAGAGTTTATATCCGAAAAATGTTCCTAAAATTGAAATGAAATGTCAACCAACATTTTCCCAAAAAGTGATGCCATTTAGGACACAAAAATTGAAGAAAAGGACGAAAATGCTGTTTACTAGCATTTTCTGTCTATTCTTCAGTATTATTCATTCTATTACAGAGAGAGTTGTCCTTTTGACAATCAAACTGATTTTGCTGTCTACACCTTAGAATTTGAACAGGTGCAAGTTTTGTAGTTTGAGAAAAGTCCAATTTTTTGCAGAGAATAAAACTAAAAGGAAACTAAAAAGAAAATAATTTGACTAAAAAGGTAATATAACCAAAGGAGATATTCAGCGAAAAAGAGAAAATGCTTGGCTTAATTGTTTGGTTTCCATAGCAGATGATTATAGGCTTTACACCTCTCAAGTAGCAAATTATCAGGGTTGCCACTAGGAAATAAAATTCCTTGACAATTTCCCTGACATTTCCCTGACAAAATTGGAAAATTCCTTGACATTTTTCATCACGGTAATTTCGCGGTAACTCACAAAGTTTTTAGATAATTTTCAAAGGCAATTTTGAAATCATCTATTATATGGCACTGCAACTTATTTTTTTTCAAAATTCCCTGACAATTCCCTGACATTTGCCAATATTTTCAAATTTCCCTGACAGTTAAAAGAATTCCCTGACAATTCCCTGACCTTGAAAAAAGTTAAATTTCCCTGACGCTCGGCAACCCTGATTATCTTGTTTTCTTTGAAATCATAGGCATTTCTACCAAAAATACAGAGTTCCAAAATATACATGATTTACAGCAGATTTACCTGTTTTACCCATTCCTGTATATGGTTAGGTCTAATCGGGCCTGTCAAAATACCATTTCTCCGTATAAACACTCCCTCCTTACATTCATATAAGGTATCTAGGTTCTCTGGTGGCATAACTCGAACCTCTATAACCTTCAAGCTAGCTGTATGAAATAAAATAATAATTTGTGAAATTCCGTGTCAACCCAGTCCCACATAATGAAACTTTTGACACCTTGCAAAATCAAGGCTTTTAAAAACCTTGTGGACAACAGTTCAGATTTATATAGAATTTGTCATTTCTGTCTCAACTTTAAAGGCGTATTCCTCACTTATTTTCTCGTAAATAACAACTTCAAAAAACTGATAGCATTTCTACGCATTAGAATAAACAATCTTTGTATCAAGACACACTTTTAAGAAATGAAATAAATGTGAAATGTCACTTTAAGCTTGGGAAAACTTTGAGGCAAAACGAGAAAATGATGATAACCAGCATTTTTTCCAATTGCCTCAATATTTTCCGTGCCATACCATATTCATATCAAACCCACCTTTATTTAGTTGTCTGCAACTCTTTTCATTTTTGGTTAGTCTATTCAAAACACTTCATTATTCTCAATTTCTGTAAAAATTTGGTTTAAATTGACTTGCATTAATCATGAGACATTATCTGATACAAGTCGCTGCTATTGCTCACTTGTGAACCAGGTAACCTCTATAAAGTATGAGGCAATATTTCAGGAGAAGACTAGATCTACTTGTTTGCTAGACTGGAGATAATATTTCTGTGATGTGGATAAACTTTTCATCGTAGATATTTTTCTCTCTCAAAAAGGAATGGGGTGTGATTGTTAAAAAGTTTAACACAAATTAACCCTTTCCCAAACAAGACTTGGTTTTGACGTCCCTTATAGAAATGGCTCCGGAAAACATAGAGACAAAAGAAGAAACTGCTGATTACCAGCAGTTTCTCCTTTTGTCTCAATATTTTCCTTGCTATATTGTACACAAATCTTATCTTAAAAAAGGTCCATTTGTCGTCTGCAGCAGCTTTTGAAATGGAAATTTTGAAAATTTGCTGTTTGAGAAAGGGTTAAAGTAGAAATCAACAACTCTGGAAGACAGTTCTTACTTTTTTACCTGTCTACTGGCTGTGCAAAAAAGGAAAGTTGTGCATTGGTGCAATCAACCCTGTGCAAGGATATTGCCCTGAACCAAAACAATAGACCCATCACCTCTTATTCAACCTGTAAAAAATGCAAATTTACTTATTGTTTACAACATTTTACCAAAAGATAAAAGAATATCAATTGACAGATCCCCTGAGTTGAGCATCTTATAAAACACATCCAAAGTGGGGTTACTAACTCAGTCATGAATATGAACAGAGTTTGAGTTTATTGGGGTTTTACGCCGTTTTCAACTACCAGGGTCATATCGCGGCGGCTGGAGCACCTAACCGTGGGTTCCTGGTATTTCTCGCACCAGTACAACCGCAATATCCAAACCGAGCCTCCAGCTGCTCTCTCACATAGATGATTCACACCCATTGGTGAGAGACAAATGACTTTTGTCAAATGTCAGAATGGATACTGGCCGAGCTGAATATGAACAGAACAGAACAGTTTATTTACATATGTAGAAAAGTTATTTCCATCAATCTAATTCGGTAAAAAGTCTTACTTCAAACTATGGAATAATTTTGTAAGTACTATATAGAATATCAGTTTGGAAATCATTGAGGAAAAAGAAGATAATGCTCATAAGCAGTACTTTTTCATTTTCCCACAATACTTTCTACATTCATAATTCCTTTTCTCTTTCATGCTTTCAACATTCTTTACTCAGACTTCAAAATTCTAATAATTAGTAGTATCATATTTGTTTTCTGCAATAGCTCTTATTTTGGACCAATCTAATATCTATTGAAAGAAAGAGTTGAAACAAGACCTTTACCAGAGAACACTTGCACAATTTGGAACAAAAATATCAGTGAGATCAGAAAAAGAGACCTTACAGCATTGAAGACCAACATGGACCAAGATCGGCCCGATCTTGATCCAGCTGATTCTGTTTTAGCTTCTTTATAGCTGAAGTTGCTTAACCCTTTCCCAAACAAGACCTGGTTTTGACGTCCCTAATAGAAAAGGCTTGGGAAAACATTGAAACAAAAGAAGAAACTGCTGATAAACAGCAGTTTCTCCTTTTGTCTCAATATTTTCTATGCCATATTTTACACAAATTCTATCTTTAATAACATCCTTTTTGTCATTTGTGGCAGTTTTTGAAGTGGATCACCCTAAAATTTTGTCGTTTGGGAAAGGGTTAAAGACAGCCGATCAGACATAAGCAACAGCCAATCTTGATCAGTGATGGTCACAATTGTCATGAGAACCCTTTTTTTAGCCTTTCCCACTTTACAACAGAGCTTGTTTTCACATCTCTTATGGAAAGAGATTGAGAAAACATTGAGGCTAGTTATCAACATTTTCACATTTTGTCTCAATATTTTCAGAGCTATTTTGTACACAAATTCTATCTCATTAACATTTACTTTGATGTTTACAGATGCAATTCTATTTTTTCCCTATTTGGGGTTTGGGAAAGAGCTAGACCTCATTTTTTTCTTTTTTTTTTTCTTTCATTTATTTATACTTGATACATACGATGTTGTCTTCCATTGTCTTCTAGTAAAGGAGCAAAGTTTATTGCATAATCTTCTTCATACACTGGAGGGTAAATCTCTTTTGCTGCTTCCACAATGTTTTGATGATATCGGTCTTCTTGTTTTCCTTCACATTCTATTCCACAAACACAGCCTGAAGAGAAGTATATTAACCCTTTCCCAAACAGCAAAAATTTGGAATGTTCTAGTATGAAAGCTGCTAAAGATAAAAAAAGAAGATGTTAAACAAGGTAAAGTTGGTGAATAACATGGCAAACAAAACATTGAGGCAAAAGGAGAAAATGCTGATCATCAGCATTTTCTTCTTTTGTCTCAAATTTTTCTTAAGCCAATTCTATTAGGGACATCATAATCAGGTCTTGTTTGGGAAAGGATAAAATGAAATTATTGTAATTGTGAACGCCTTAAAGGAAACTTGTCACAACAAATGTAAAACTCCATGATCAAGGTTTCGAGGTCAAAGGTCAGGGTCTCAAAAAAGGTATTGACAGGAGGCATCCATGTGTGAAATATCAAGGCTCTATTATCTCTAATAGTGCATTATTTAAGGTATCCGAACCCTCAAAAACACCAAACAGTCAGAGGCGAAATTTGAAAAGTGCAAATTATTCCTAAATGTGTTACATTTCCATTCCAAATACAAACATTAGCATTTTGCACGGTTTAGAATTTTGAATAAATGCATACTTATGGAAATATTTGACAAAAATGTTTAAAATTACCTCCCTTGCATATGAATATAGAGTAAAATAATATTTGTAAATTATTTTCTTCTTGAATCATAATTTTGAATTCCGGCACGGTGAATCAATTTATGTGAAGTGTATTTACAAGTGTGTGAAATTTGATGCATTTCGTACGGCTAGAAAGTGTAGATCTTTTTCAGGGTCTGTAAACCTTAATATCTGAATCAAGATGTAGTATTATTGTATGAGAAAGGGTTAAAGGGTAAATCATTTCATGAATTAGTTTACACTATTTCGATGAGAACATTGAAATGGGGAAGTTTTAATGAGGAAGGAAATTAAAAGTAATCACTTGACCTTGGTCTTTCCTTACTTTTCAACGAAGGACCCATACAATGGTACTTATAATTATTACTTTAAGTCCCAGCAACTAGATATTGAGTATGTTAGCCCTTTCCAAAAACAGCAAGATTTAAGGGTGATACAGATTGAAAGATTTTACAGCCCACAAATTGTATGTAGATCAAGATAGGATTTCTATAGGATATATGCTCAGAAAATATTTAGGCAAAAGGAAGTAATATTGATTACATAATGAAGTTATTTCTTTCTTAGTTAGGCATCAAAATCAAGGTTGTTTGGGACAAAGTAAATCTTAGACACACAACAATATTCTTTTTTCAATTTCTCAAATCATCAATATGCAAATTCTAAGATGGCAACAGATTGGAGGGAGTAAAAGTATTTCAAAATGCAATATTTCATTTATCATTCAATAAACCCTAAATTATGGATACTTATTAGATTTGCTATAGAAGAATCAAATGAGTACCTATAATATGGGTTTGGATTTGAAACAACAAATTTATTTTTTACCCCTATTATCTGTTGTCCTATCTTACCGTCATTATGTACACCAATAAGCAACATTCCTTTCCGATCGGAGTTTAGAAATCCACAAATACATCTTGCCGCATGTTCTCTCATTTTCTTTAGTGTAAATGTTCCGTCAAAGTAGGCCTTGAAATCTTTACTGAGGTTGTGGTTATAAACCATCTCCCCTGCCTGTAGATATAAGTGATTTGTCTTTTAAACAAGGACCATAATGGAAGTGTGAAAGAATCAACTTTTAACCTTTTCCAAAACAGAAAAATGCTGAATTGGTCCAAAGTCTTCAAGAGAACACTTTCAAGTGAAATAAAGCTTGTCACAAGCAATTTCTTTATTTTCCGCAATGTTTTCCAAAACCTTCAACTTGTGTGGTTCAAAAAGCGCCATGAGACGTGTAAACGACACAGGAACATTTACACACCCTTTATGTGTTAATAGTTAAAGGCTAAGTCAGTCTATGCAATTACCAAGCAGGCCAAAGAAAACATTGGACAAAGTATTTCTGAATGATTGATTACTTATTAATTTTTGATTACTGTAAGCGTAAACGTAAACAATAGTATAATATTATAATGTAGCGTTAATTTTTTTTTTTTTTTACATTTTTCTCTAGAAAAAGGCTACTACGCCGAAATATTGAGATAGAGCAATTGTTTAATATTTATTTCTGAATGATAGGATAAAGCTTGTAATGGATTGCACTGTCAGTCTGACCCTGAGAACCAATCTCAGAGGAAAGGATGACTAACGGAAGATTTGTGTGACAAGTCTAACTCTCGGTAAAGGAAAGTGGAGAACTATATGTATGTATGCACGTTTCACAAACATAAACTGAAATGATTTAAAAACGCAAAAAGTACTTTTACAGATGGTATCTACTACAGTCTACAAAACCGATGTATAGCCATGTTTAATTGTAAATATTACAATTGTTATCATAACAGGACAGAAAATGACTTTTAAAGCCATGAATAATGCCTGAATGAACGTCAGATTAACCCTTTCCCAAACAAGACCTGTTTTTGACGTCCCTAATAGAAGAGGCTTGGGAAAACATTGAAACAAAAGAAGAAACTGCTGATAACCAGCAGTTTCTCCTTTTGTCTCAATATTTTCTTTGCCATATTTTACACAAATCCTATCTTTAATAACATTCATTTTGCCATTTGTGGCAGTTTTTGAAGTGGATAACCCAAAAATTTTGCCGTTTGGGAAAGGGTTAAGCCAAAACGCACATTGAGTCAAAGCCTGGCATCAAAGAGGACAACGACAGCGAACCCTTTGTTTTCATAGGTGAAGTGTATACATTGCCTCATACATGTCCCAAAATATGGAGCCAATCGAGGAAATAGGAAAGGAATGGTTAATGAAAACATGTTTTGCTTTTTTAAATCGTGTCAGTTTAAAGGGACATTTCATTCCGATTTCATTTTTTTTAAAGTATGTCTTGATGCCAAGATTGGTTATTCTAATGAGTAGAAATACTATTAGTTTTTTTTAAGTTGTTGCCAATAAGCGAGAAACACGCATTTAAAGTTGAGACATTATCGATAAATTGCATATAAATCGGAACTGTTGTCCACAACAATTTGTTCAATTTTAACACAAAAATATAAATTTCTCGTAAACGGCGCAATATTTTGGCTTGAAATTTTCAGAATTTTCATAAGGAAATATGCTCTTTCAGATAAAAATTAAAGTAAAATTTATGACAAAAAATTCTGAAATGTCACTTTAATTCACATAGCTGTAGAGGCAGGATAGTACTAGCTTATAGCTGTATAAGAGTTTTCCACTTCTCTAAGGCCCTTTTCGTAAAATGTTTGTGAAATTCAACACAAATACATTGTATTTACCTTATAATAAGGAGTTCCTTCATCATGTATAGAGCCTGTATCATCTGACTGTATTCTTGTATCTACATCAGGGGTTTGTAGACCTGTAAACAAGGAAGTTTTTTTTGTCAATTAAGCCTTTATTAATTGATTGATCTAATGGGGTTTAACCCTTTCCCAAACAGCCAAAATTTAGATGGTTTCAATTTGAAAGCTGCTGCTGACAGCAAAATTGGAGGTTGATAAAGATGAAATTTATGTACAATGTAGCAAAGAAAATATTGAGGCAAAATGATTATCAGCATTTTCTTCTTTTGCCTCAATGTTTTCCCTAGCCATTTCTATAAGGGACCTCAAAACTTGGTCTTGTTTGGGAAAGGGTTAATTGATTGATTGTGTGACATTTAGTGTACTTTTAAGTGCATTTGGAGTCATATCACTGCAGCTAGAGCACCTAACCATGTAGAGATGTTATAATACGGAGTCCCTTCGTGTATAAAACCTATATTGCCTGATTGTATTGTTGTATCTACATCGGGGGTCTTTAAACCTATAAACAAAGAGAATATTTTTCAATTAGGCCTTTCTTAATTGATTGATTTGACCTGTTTCCAATCCATACAGTGACACCTTTTGACACCCAACAAGATAAAGTCTTTGGAAACATCATGGAAAATGAAGAAATTGCTTTTGACAAGCAATTTCTTCATTTCCAACAATGTTTTCTACCCTCCAAAAAAAAATAAAAAAATATGCACTTGAAACTGTTATCTGCATGATCTTTGAATTTGAAACTGCCCAAAATTTTGTTGTATGGTATGGGTTAATGCAATATTTATTTTAACTAGATTGTGTCATATCACTGCAGCTGGAGCACCTAAGCATGTAGAGATGTTATAATACGGAGTCCCTTCATTATGTATAGAACCTGTATTGCCTGATTGTATTGTTGTATCTACGACCTGTAAACAAATCAAATTATCTCAAATACCACTTATAATAAGCATTTTCTCCTATCCCCTACAAATCTATTGTGCTCTATTAAATACAAATCCATTATTTATCAAAAAATGTTTTATCATTTGCAGCTTTCAAAGATATAATCTTACCTATTTGTCTGTCAAGAAATTGGAAGAAGTCCCTTCTAGTGGCTGAACCTACAGCTCCTGTAATGATTAAAATAAGATTAATTAAAGGGACATAACATTCCAATTTCATTTTTTTAACCAATTACCAAACGGCAAAATTTAGACTTGTCCAAATTCAAAGATGTTGCAGACGACCATTCCAAGTCAATGGAATTTTACATCTTTTTATCTTTTTGGGTAGAAAACATTGTGGTAAATGAAGAAATTGCTTATCACAAGCAATTTCTTCATTTTCCACAATGTTTTCCATGGCCATTATTTTGTGGGCAGTCAAAAAGAGTCATTGTGTTGTAATGGGTTAAAGTATGTCTTGATGCAAAGATTAGTTATTCTAATGCGTAGAAATGCTATCAGTTTTTCAAAGTTGTTTTTTATAAGCGAAAAATACGCCTTTGAAGTTGAGACAGAAATGACAAATTCCATATAAATCTGAACTGTTGTCAACAACAATTTGTTTAATTTTAGAACGAAAATATTATATTTCTCGTAAATGATGCAACAGTTTGGCTTGAAATTTTCAGAATTTTTATGAATAAGAAAATATGCTCTTTCAGATAAAATAAAAGTAAAATTTATAAAAAAATAAATGTGAAATGTCACTTAAAACTAGATATCTATCACAAAAGGTGATAAAATATCCCCTCCACTACATTTGTAGAAACATGCATTTTTGTCAAAAGCAAAGGACAATAACTCACAAAATAAGCAAGGTAGAGTTATGTCCCTTGTAAACTGCACCTCGCCTTTGTGAGATATTATTTATCTACCCATGAAGTTTCAAAATCATAGATACTTTACTTTCAGAGATATGCTCCAGACAAGTATTTTGCACACAGATAGACTGACAGACAGACTGACAGACAAACTAATTCCAGTATACCCCCAAAAACATCGTTTTGCAGGGGTATAAAAATGTCATACAGAATACAGATCTATCCTAGTTGTTGAAAATCAGCATTAGGGAAAAAGGTTGATATTAATCCCAACAATATTCTAGACTTGTTAAATTCAAAAGTGATGCAGACCGTAACATTAATGTTACAAAGAAAACTTCTGTATTTTAGCAAGAAAAATATAGAGTGAAAGTATTGGTCATCAGCATTTTCTTTTTTCTCTAAACGTTTTCAAAATCCTTCATTAATATCAAGGACATCAAATTCAGGCATAGTTTCGCAGTTTATAAATCCTAGCATTAATATCTAAACTTTACCCTTTCCCAAACAAGACCTATTTTTGACGTCTCTAATAGAAATTGCTTACGAAAACATTGAGGCAAAAGAAGAAAATGCTGATGATCAGCATTTTCTCCTTTTGCCTCAATATTTTCTGTGCTATAATGTATGCAAATCCCATCTTTATCAACACCTATTTTGTAAATTGCAGAAGCTTTTACACAGGAACAGTCCCAATCTTTGCTTCTTGGGAAAGGGTTAAGCCTTGTCCTTACTTGAATCTTTCTCCGATCTCCGTCTATGTATCCTTGGTGTGAGTTTTCCGCGCAGTGTCGCTCGACTGACCTGACGTAAATCAATCTCTTCATACGGTTCTGGTGAATCGTCGCCCCCTGTGTCATGTGACAGGTCCATCGTGGAATTAATTGGTGTTGGAGTCGGGATTTCGTCATCTAATTCGTCAACGTAAGTGTCCTCCTACAAAGTTAAGAAATGACTTCTAGTAAAACTAATTTTAAACAATAAATGATTTAAATGATCAATTACAAAATTATACATATTTGGAAATCATCATTTTGAAGATAACAATTGAACTGGAGTTATCTATCTTAATTAAAGTGCCAAAAGCATTACAGAAGAGGACATTGAGCGTTTTCAAAATTGATACCTTTCCCAAACAATGTTGTCTCTTGTACAAAAATGCAGAAAACTCAGGAAATCATTGAGAGGATAGAAGAAAATGCTAATGACCAGTACTTCCTACTTTTCCCTCAATATTTTCCTAGCCACATCATTAACAATTTGTACCTCTAATAGCATTAATAAGTCGGAGAGTCCAATTTTTCTATGGAACATATGTAAAAGAAACAAGTGCAGATAGATCTAGTCATGTTTCAAGGAAAATACCGTAATTGTTCTAATAAACGCCTGGGCGTTTATAAGGGGTATTGTAATTTTGATCGTCAGAACATGTAAATCAAATGTCATTTCATGGTTTTGATGTTAATCAAGTAAAAGTTGGCAAAGTTTTGTTACAAAGACTGTAAAATCCGATTTTGGGATGAAATTTCTTCATTGTAAATAGATTGGCGGACAGGAAATCATCTCTTCCATTGCTTTGGAAATGATCTTTGTTAATGACTTGCATTATTTTGATCTGGAATCGGGGAATGGGCGTTTATTAGAATCACCTTTTCCCAAATTGTGCTTGGAATATGCACATTTTCAGCTGAGATTTGGGGGGTGGGCGTTTATTAGAATTATTATGGTAAGTTACAAAATGAATCTATACTACCTTAACACTAGAACTAGCCAGGGGTATCATGTGAATCTTTTTATTAACCCTTACGGCTTTCCCAAACAAGACCTGCTTTTGACGTTCTTGAAAGGAAGGGCATGGGAAAGCATTGAGGCAAAAGAAGAAAATGCTGATAATCAGCATTTTCTCCTTTTGCCTCAATATTTTCCATGTGATATTTAATACATATCCTGTCTTTAAAAATAAACATTTCGTTGTTTGCAGCTGCCCTCAAACTGGACTATCCCAACACTTTGATGATTGAGAAAGGGTTAAATTCATTCCACCTTAACACTGGACGTAGACAGGGGTATCATGTGAATCTTTTTATTAATGGTTTCACCCACATCCTCCTTCTTCATTCCAACAAGCTCAGCTGGAACACCTGTCGCCGAACTTTTAACAACCACACCCTCGTCAATTTGCAGTTGTTTCGTTTCACTCACAGCTGTTACGATATCGCCCTCTTCCTCTGCTTCTAGCGTCACATCCAAATCTGTTGACCTTGAAGGAATTTTTATTTCTCCTCGAGTTGTGTGATTGCTGATCCTGGATGATGTCCGAGGCCCTGAGGTTGATGATTTTGAAGATCTTGACTTTAGAGCAATGGCTCGACCAAAATCAGGTCTTGTAATATCCATAGAACTTCTTCTTCCCGCAAAAGGTTTTTTATTTTTTGTATTTTCGAAATCCGCTTTTGCTTGGTCCTCATCCTGGGATTTGACTGTATCAACATGGAGAAGTACACCCTCGTCAACGATTTTTAAAAAATCAAATTTCAAATTTTGTCTATCAGTCTTTTCAACTAAATTCTCTAAAAGAAAGTCAATATTCTGTTGACTATGGACCTCTATCACAGCATAACGTTTTCTGCCATTAATGATGCTGATGTCATTTTCCGTGATGTTGACTTTCAATGTTTTACGAATGAGGCTGTATAAGTCGTGTTTAAGCGGCAGAATCCTTGCTGATGGTTTTAGATTACCCAGATATATTGTTGTATTGGAATCGCCAGACATGGTACACTCAAGTCATCTACAAGAAACAGATAAAATTAACCCTTTCCGGAACCACAAAAATTCAAACCTATTCAAATTAAAAGTTGCTGCAAACTTCTATGACAAAATGGAAGACACTGAAAATGATATTCATACAAAGTATAGCTAAGAAAATATTGAGGCAAAAGGAGAAAATGCTGGTTATCAGCATTTTCTTCTTTTGCTTCAATGCTTTCCCAAGCTACATCTAATAGGGATGTTAAAACCAAGTCTTGTTTGGGAAAGGCTTAAATGACAGAATCCTTGCTGATGACTTTAAATTACCAAGATATATTGTTGTATTGGAATCTCTTGACATGGTTCATGTATAATGGTCCATCAGAATACCACTCGGTCACCTGCAAGAAACAGATGAAATACCTTAACCCTTTCCCAAAACACAAAAAATTGACTATCCGTTTTAAAAGCTGCTGCAGATCTCTATGAAGAAATGGAAGTTAAAGAAAATGTCATTCATATCGGTGGTGGATCCAGAGGGAGTTCGAGGGGTTCAAACCAGCTAGATTATATTTATGCAGAAACTCAGGCACAATTGTGTAATACTAGGAAAACGAACCCCCCTCACAAAAATCCTGGATCCGCCGCTGCATATGAAGTATAGCTAAGAAAATATTACACTGGTTATCAGAATTTTCTTCTTTTGCCTCAATGTTTTAAACCTGCTCTTGTTTGGGAAAGGATTAGCTTGCAGAATCCTTGCTAATGGCTTTAGATTACCCAGACATGAGTTCTGAAATCCATTGTCTGAGTTGCCTAGAATTCCCAAAGAGGTTACCAACAAGTAATCCGAGTCTTCTCTGATATAAATACGCTCTTTGATATTTTGATTTTTCGCTATTTACATCAGAGAGCGTTGCTCTTTGAAAAAATCAAGAAGTTCGCAACAAATTGTTGCGCATCGTTCACCGTCCGATCTTAAATGCTATCGTTAAAACCCCTGATGATATCGATAAATGAACCATTTATTGTTATGGCTGCTGAAAAAATTACGACCAAAAAGTATTTCTAAAAGGTTAATAGGCAATGTTTTGCAACAACCCTCACCTGAGCAGCCTTTGTTTTCCTTGACCTTCCATTCAAAACCAAAGGTTATACTCATCCAGCAGGCCGATTTGAAATGAAATTTTTGGTCAGGTATGACAGTCATGGCGAAGACCGTCGGACCGGCAGACATGTCTGATGATAATTCCCTTGGTCTGATGATTTTTGGCTGCTGTCAGTCCAACTGTCTGATGCAAATTTTGATCTGTTATATAGGGAATTATAGTTCGGTCTGACAAAAGTTTATACGGTCTGACAGATTATTCAGGACTGTCAGACCGAATGTCTGACAAAGATTGCTGCTTCTTCGCCATGTCTGGTATGACAAAAAATGATTTATTGATCTATACCCTACAGTGTTTTACCGAGTGATTCGATATGATACACAAAAACAAAGCTTCAAGTTACTTGTAACGTTACCGAACTTTCCGCTGTTTTCAAAGAGCAACGCTTTATTCAAATGTAAATAGCGAAAAATCAAAATATCAAAGAGCGTATTTACATCAGAGAAGATTCGGATTAACCAACATGTAGAATTTGCCAACATTGTGCTCTCTTTTGTTCATGAATACGGACAACTGACTTTTGTCAAACCAAAAATTGTAGAAATTGTATGAAATGTAGATTTATTGATACGAAATGACAAACTTATGGCGCGAAATGTCAATGGATGGGTACGATAAGGATGAGGTACGAATTGAAAGTACCTTGAAAAACTTCAAAAATTTCAGTTTCCGACACACAAAAAAAAATAAATGAAAGACAATATGTACCTGCTAAATCGGGTGATCAAAATGATGGAGTATAGTTTTGTTAACAGTACTTTGTGGCTGTTAAAGCATTAAAAAAGACTTCTTAAAGGGCAACTGTCCGCCATTTTGGTGTCAATGTAAACAAATAAAGACACTTCCGGTTTTGAAGGTGTCCCACCCCTTTAGTTTCTATGTGGTCCAGTGTTAGATTTTCTAGGATCGGAACAACAATGGGCCTGTTAGAGTTTGCATTTTGTGCGGTACTGTGCATTATGTCGGACAGAAAAGATTTACCCATACCGGTTGACAAATCTATGTGATATTTCTTGAGTAATTTAACTTGGTTGAAATATCTATCTATCTATCTTCTGATACTGCCTACGCCCTCGCGAGCATTTTTGGCAGGCACTGCGCGTCAGGGTTAAGAAAAAAGTGAAAGTGTTAAAAGTAGAATCATGAATGAAAAGATAAGAGGGTTAAAAATAAGATCGAGTGTGAAGGAGAGATAAAAAACAACCGTAGGGGATTGATCTGTACATATATTGCATAAAAATGGTCTAAAAGGATATTAAAATTTTAAAAACTTGCAGTGCACTGCTTAAGGTTTGAGGTGTTGCAGTCCTCCAACTGCTGTCCTGAAGCTTTCAAGGCTTGGAGAGACTGCAACATTTGCAGGGAGGGCATTCCATTGGACAATAGCTAAAGGATAGAAAGAATACTTGTAGTAGTCCTTGCCTGTATGGATTTGGCGGAATGTCATAGAGTGGCAGTATCTGGATACTCTTCGAGAGGGTTGTATATACTCGGGGAGGGGGACAGCTACAATGCAGTGTATAATTTTGTAAAATAGGCAAAGCCGTGCTATTGACCTTCTGTGCTCGAGGGTTTGCCAGGACAGCTGGGACATTATTAATGAGACACTAGTTGTCCTGGAGTAGTCATTTACAGTCCAGCGTGCAGCACGTCTCTGTACCCTTTCAAGTTTACGAATATTGTCTTTGGTGTGGGGATCCCACACCGCAGACGCATATTCAAGTTGGGGTCTGACAAGAGTCTGGTATGCTGCTTCTCTTACTTTGGGTGACTTTGTTTTGACGTTCCTTTTAATAAACCCCAGGGTCTTGTTTGCATTTGTGGAAATTCTATCTATGTGAGCATTCCAGCTGAGGTTGTTTGAAATATCAACCCCCAAGTACCTGGCACTGGTGACTGTCTCCAGCACCTGTCCATGCAGTATGTACTGTGTTTGGAGAGGAGTTCTGGAAGCAGTCACCCGAATCACCTGGCACTTGGAAGGGTTGAATTCCATGTCCCACTTAGTCTCCCAAGTCTGTAGTTTGTCCAGGTCACTCTGTAGTTTGTCGTTGTCCTGTATGTTGTCCATGGTCATGTATATGGCAGTGTCGTCTGCAAAGAGGCGCACCTGTGAGACAAGGTCATGGGGAAGATCGTTAATGTATGCAAGGAACAAGATTGGGCCCAGAACAGATCCCTGGGGGACCCCGGATGTGACTGGGACCGAATCCGATTCCTCGCCATCGATAACTACACTCTGACTGCGGTTGCCAAGGAAGGCTTGTATCCAGCGTAAGGTGGTGTTTCTTATTCCATACGAGTGCAACTTCTGGAGTAGTTTAGAATGGTTGACCTTATCGAAAGCTTTCGAAAAATCCAGAAGTATCAGATCAGTCTGTTTCCCTTGACTGGTTTTGCGGGCAAGATCCTCAATGAGTGCAGTTAGTTGGGTCTCACAGGAGCGTCTCTCTCTAAATCCATGTTGCAGGTCGTACATTAGTCCATTTAGTTGGTGTTGTTAAAAAATCTCGTAACTGCGGCTTGATGCAAGCCGTAGTCACGAGATTATGAAACAACTCCAACAGTTTATCAAAACAATGCCTAACAATGAACATAGTCTATTTTTGCATAAATTCATTGCCATTGACAATAAAGCGTCCTGTAAAAATCTAGCCGAGGTTGAAGCGCACACAATTTGGACCAGCAGATAAATATTCGTAGAGGAGCATGATTTTCACTCTTTTTTTCGCTTGTAAGGGGCGAACAGGGGGCCGGAAGGGGGCTGAATATTACCTCTAAATTTGGACAAAAAGCCGAATTTTCATGTCTGTATCTTATAATGAAGAAAACTGGGAAAATCTAATAAATTCCTTCCAATATTCAGACACTGGGCCTGTTTAATTTAGAATATATTTATATTTTGTCTGTAGAAAAGAACGCATTGAATCAATAGGTCATCGCATTGTTGAATTACAACAATAATATCATCTAAAAATAATATCACTTTGTGTTTAATGCAAAAAAGGTGTAATTGTGTCTACACTTACAACTGTTTTACAAGTTCGTAACCCTCGCCTTCGATATTTTGAAAATAAGTCCCGCATTATAGACATGCTCTATCATACAGTGGATAACCAACGTAACTTTTGGGAAACGTTCACACCGAAAATCGTCTGCTTCACGTATGTTCTGTGTGTAATATGACATAAATAATATTGACGCAAAAGGATACCATGTTGAATACCAGCATTTTCTGCCTTTGTCTTTATATTTTGTAGCCTTTTTTTGGGACGTCTATGCCTTTACCAGGTCTCGCAAACCAGAACAAAAAACATTTATACCCGTCGGTTTCGGGAAATAAAACGGTTGTTTATAAAGAAAGGATTTCTGCGTAATATAGCAAAGAAAATATTGAGGCAAAGTTAGAAAATTCTGATTATCAAATTCTGATTGTTTCAAAACCAGGTCTAGTTTGTGAAAGGGTTTCCAGCAGTTTCCATTACTGGCCAAAATAAAATAGTCGTTGAACCCTTTGCAAAATTATGGTGTTGACATTCGTACACGAAAAAGTTTGAGAAAATATTGAGGGAAAACAAGAAATTGGCTGATGATCTACCCTTCAATTTTTTTCTAAATACTTTTTTCGCGCAATAATTTGCCAAAGTTCCATTATCACTTAGTTTGGTTTCTTCTGGGAACTATGTAGGCTATTCGCCTTTAAAGTTTCTTGTCAAACAAGAATAATATAATCAAACAAAAGTGCTATACACACGGCGTATGCGTGAAAACTGATGAACCTGCAAATAGTAGGCACCTTGTTGTCATAAGGTGTTTAAAAATATAAGATATCAATACCCCAAAGGTTGTCAAACTGACACTTTTTGACGCCCAATGACATAAAAGGTTTGGAAAACAATGTGACGATTGAAGACACTGCTTGTGACAAGCAATTTCTTAATTTCTCACGACGTTTTTGTCCAGAAAGATAGAATTGTACTCGTCTAAAATTTTGCCGTCTAGTAATGACACGGGTGGTAAACAGAGAAACTAGCTCCAAAAAGAGGTAGTTGCATAGAGCGAAAATTTGTAGGTCACGAAAACATTTTCTAAAATTATTTCTTTTAAAGCGAGTTTTTGGGAAATCCGGCGATGCTGTAATATGAAGAAATGGTCGAAATTTGTTATGCACGAGATTATACAGTATTAGTAGTAGGGTTTTAATACAATCGTTGAAAAACATTTCAAAATCGAAAGTAAAAAATGTTTTACTTTCGATTTAGAAATGTTTTTCAACGATTGTATTCAAACACTGCTTAATAACACCGAATATTCTCGTGCACAACAAACTTTGACCATTTCTTCATATTACAGCATCGCCGGATTTTTCAAAAAATCGTTGTAAAAGAAATAATTGTAGAAAAATATGTTCGTGACCTACAATTGTTTACAGATTTTCGCTCTATGCAACTACCTCGGTAGAGGCCGGATGTCACGAGGAAACAAAATACCGTTGACTCTTTTTGGAGCTAGTTTCTCTGTTTACCACCCGTGAATGAAAAAATATATGCATAGTGATATAATCCATTTTTATTCACCTCACAGGGTGTGGCTAAGCGAAGAGGTTATTCGACGAGTTTACTTCTCGATATCTTGGTTGATATACGAGAAAAACGTGCGGCACGAGCATGAACACATTTCGAAATTGAAAGAACGTTCTATTGTAAAATGAGTTGTTACAAAACCTCGTAACTACAGCCTGATTCACGCTGTAGTTATAAGGTTTTGCAATAACACCGACGATGTACCGCTAAGCGAGAAGGCTGTTTCTCCTCAAGCTTAAATGTAATGAACCGTTTACTAGGCTCCGCCCTGTCTCCCGAAAAAAATCAGAATATAACCAGGTCTATTTATTTACGTTTTAACTCATTCACGGGTGGTAAACAGAGAAACTGGCTCCAAAAAGAGACTTGATTGGGCCACTCCGTTTTACTCGGAGTAACTTTTTCACTCCAAAACAAGTGCAGAAAATCCACTCTCGGATCTACTCAGAGTACTCCACCTACCGAGCAGGGGCGTTTGGGAGTGTGACGTCATCAACATGGTTTCTGGCAGACGATAAAAATAGAAATAGTTTGGTATAATGTTCTATCAATCAATTTAACGGATATGAAAGACAAAATTACAACTGAAAAGACATAAGATTTTACTGAAGAAACTAAACAAACATCTTTGACATGTTCGTTGGCGATTTTGCGATAGGGAAATTATTATTAAATGCAATAATTATCTGTATTGTACTCCAAAACCACTCCAAAACACTTGATTGGAAATCCCAGCTCAGAGCACTCCGAACTGAGAGTGGAGTAGTCCAATCAAGTCCACCCCTGTAGGACATGAAAAGGGAAAGTACTTAACTGTAGACTCGTCGACCATGAGAGAAAGACTGTCAAGATGAACGAAACAGGAAATTCATTGAGTGGATTGATAGTAACCTAGTACTAAAGCCTAACCCGTTCACATTTTGTATTTTCCTAATTGAAAAGGGTGCAATCGAAAAGTGTGATCTTGTTCACGGATTTTTCGTTTACATTACACACGGCCGCTTATCTACTAAATCACAACATTTTGTTGTGTATGAAAAAAGGTTTAGAGGATATCCGGTTGGCAGTTAGAGGAGCCGACAAATCGGCGGGTGAAAGGTGAGTCTCGTCTTTTAATCGAAATGTTCTTGTTTCTAGCTCGAAAATCAAAAATCGGGGAATGTCATACAACCCTTTATTCATTTTCACATATTTGTGAGCCCCATCCAAACCCCGATTTGCAGAGATTGAAAGGGAATTCATTTTCTCCCGTTGCAAGGGTAGCCCCAATATTGACAATTCGTCAATCCTGATGAGCGTTTGTCCACTTTCTGAGGATGAATGGCCCAAAACATGTGTGTATTATAAAAAAGTATGTAAATTACATCGTGCAAACAATATTTTAATAACTTACTGTCGATCTTTGAAGAAAATCAGTTCTTCCGGTCAGTTTGTGCGTTAGAGGATAGGTTGTGAGTAAGAGGATAGGTTGTGATTTAGAAGACAGAATGCATTCATCGCATTTAATACCATTTGTCATTGTTTATATGCGAATTAAGCCAAACTGAAATACTCTATGTGATATGTCTATTATCAAAAGGTGAGTGAAATGGCATAACGTATTTTTACGCACAGTAAATTGATACATCAGTTTAACATTTAAACATTTAAACAATTTAACATTGTCTGCTTGTCTGCCCATCTGCATGTGATAATCTAAAATGAAAATTTAAGTTAAGAGGGCGTTTGCGCGTTCTCTTTTTAAAATTTCATACACCTGGTATTCTTGTCTGCTACATCTTTTGCTTCGGAAAAGTCAAATATTTAGCCAATTTGGTAATGGGCGTTTTCAAAAGTGTTTTCAAAATGACACAATTTTGGACTGCTTTATTTATAAAGACTTACAGATGTGAGAAGTATATGTTTGAGGGCGTAAATATTGAGGGAAGGGCTGATAATCAACAATTTCTTCTTTCTCTCGATGTTTTCCGAAAATATTTTACAAGGGAGTTAAATAAATATCTTGTATGGGATAGGATTTTTGAAGAAGTCTTTATGAAGGAAATCGACTTTCTCTTGTTCCGTTGCTTTTACATAATGTGTAAATGGGATTCTTTAACCCTTTCTCATACAAGGCATGGTATAACGTACTTATTAGAAAGGGATTGTAAAGTATTGACAAAAAAGAAGATATTTCTGTTAATCAGCAACTTGTAGGCCTATATGATTGATAACTTAATTTTAAACAAATTGAATCAATAAACAAGAAGATCTATGGATAAACAAGATTTACAGACCTGTATTTTTGACACGTTTTTATTGTCTCCGGTTTCTCCACTTCTTACACATTATATTTTAAAGAGGCTAGATTCTACTTTAGAGCATACAAAAATGGTTGGAATATTGCACAGTATTTACTTTGAATAGTTTAAAAGTTCACATGAAGACGCACAGAGTACAAACAGACAGACAGAAACACAAAGGATGGTGAATGTAGCCTATCAAACATTGTTATAAATCTATTATGCATAAGAACCTTTCATTCATTTAGATGAGATAATGTAATATGATACATATAACTGGTGTGTAAAAAGGTTTTTTCTATATCATATCACAATGAACTCGTACTCTGTCAAATAAAAATGACACAGTGATTCCTAAGCGAAATAAGGGTTTAATCTTTGGACAAGACTAGTCTAGTGATGAGAGTATTTCGGTTTGGCTTAATTCGCATATAAACAATGACAAATGGTTTTGAATGCGATGAATGCATTCTGTCTTCTAAATCACAACCTATCCTCTTAATCACAACCTATCCTCTAACGCACAAACTGACCGGAAGAACTGATTTTCTTCAAAGATCGACAGTAAGTTATTAAAATATTGTTTGCACGATGTAATTAACATACAACTATTTTATAATACACACATGTTTTGGGCAATTCATCCTCAGAAAGTGGACAAACGCTCACCAGGATTGACGAAATGTCAAAATTGGGGCTACCCTTGCAACGGGAGAAAATGAATTCCCTTTCAATCTCTGCAAATCGGGGTTTCGATGGGGCTCACAAATATGTGAAAATGAATAAAGGGTTGTATGACATTCTCCGATTTTTGATTTTCGAGCTAGAAACAAGAACATTTCGATTAAAAGACGAGACTCACCTTTCACCCGCCGATTTGTCGGCTCCTCTAACTGCCAACCGGATATCCTCTAAATTTTTTTTCATACACAACAAAATGTTGTGATTTAGTAGATAAGCGGCCGTGTTACAGTATGGAAAGTACGTATATCGAGAGAAAATGTTGGATTTCAGTTACATGTGTTTGTTGTATTTCCCATTTTATTTCTAACTGTTTCCTGAAATCCTTTTAATACGTGAAGCTGAAAACAGGGCTTATTTGGGAAAAGGACAAATTACACATTTGTATTTAACCCTTTCCCAAATAAGACCTGGTTTTGACGTTCCTAATTGAATAGGCTTGGGAAAACATTGAAACAAAAGAAGAAACTGCTGATAACCAGCAGTTTCTCCTTTTGCCTCAATATTTTCTGGTTTTTTTTTTTTTTTTTTTTTTTTTTTTTTTTTTTTTTTTTTTTTTTTTTTTTTTGTACAGAAGTCCTATCTTTAATTTCATCCATTTTGTTGTCCCCATCATCTTTCAAATTGGACCACCCTAAAATTTTGTCGTTTTGGAAAGGGTTAAGCCATCATCGTCCCGTTATGTTTAATTACAAAACATCATACTTAGTAAATATCGATGGCTAAGCGCGAACATTCGTTTCGCGCTGAGCCATCGACATGTAGCCTATATGACAACGCAGCTAAAATGTTTGCAATTTGAAAATTGTAAGTTATGACAAAATAATCTTCGTATCTTACTGTTATGTTACTCTTCTGAGGCCATTTTGTAAGCCATTGGCTTTCTAATGGTACACCTCTTTCGTTGATTTCATCTTATATTTGTAAAAGTTTTTATCACATTTCTTGTAATTTCAGACGATGGTTATTACACTATGGGTCATTTCGAAGAAACAACAAATTTCTTCATGCATACAACAGAATCACACCCACAGTTATCAGATACAGATCTGATAAAGCGTCTGAACTACGAGGAAACTATCCGAAGAATACCAGTGATGGTATATTTGTGTATAATCATGATAACCGGAGTTATCGGGAATGGACATGTGTGCTACATCTACCAACTAAAACATGCACGTGATCCATCCAACCCAAGACGTTTTGTGTTTTTCCTGGGAGTTATTGACTTGTTTTCTGCTGGAATTATAACCCCCATTGACATAGTTTCTCTTTTCTTCCAATATGATTTCGACAATGATTATTTATGTAAAATTTCGGCATTTTTCATCCTCTGGCCAACATTGTGCATGGCGTTTACAATTGTTGCTGTCGCCGTGGAAAGGCATAGAACAATATGCAACCCAAAAGGATGGCAAGTGAACTTACGAAAAGAAAAACAAATTTGTATATTTATTATATCATTCTCATTTCTATGTGCGTTAGGTCTACCAGTATTCAATGCTAGGACGATAGTATACGAGCAAGTACCAGGTTACAACATCACAACTCCTAAATGCACGTATCCAAGTTCTGAAGCTGGACCAGATAGTCTAAAATTCTGGTATATTGTGGGCGGTGTCACTTTGTTTCTCTCCTGCATTATTGCGATCTTGGTTCTAAATTTTATCATCGGAGTAGAATTATTCCGACAAAGTAAGGTAGAAGAACTTCCTGATGATGTTTATAATGATCCATCGTATCCTGTAATCCATGAATATGTTGAAAGGGCAATAACTGAGATAAAACTTGATGAAAAAGCACGAAAAGTATCTAAAGGCATGGTTATAGTATGTATTGCTTACGTTTTAAGTTATTCACCTTTCATGGTGCTGATGATAATACGAACTGTAGATAAAGATTTCGAATCGGATTTAACTGGATCTGGAAAGTTGGCATACATGTTTCTGATCAACAGCTATCAACTTAACTATGCCATAAATCCATTCGTCTACTGGTTTACTGATACCAACTTTAAAGACAAATGCAAGACAATATTGCCGGTATGGAACGCCGTAGCTGTCTTTTCTTTAAAGTAACCACCTTGCTCAGTTCAATCCTTTTTTGTTGGATTGAATTGTAATGATGATCAGTTTGCTTGAATTAATGTCTCCTCAAAACATTATTTCGTTCGGTTAGCGAGTCATGTCAAAGCATTGAGTAACATTTTGTTCTGTTTACCTTTCCTTGTATCCACTTAGATTATCATAATGTTGGGTTAACATGTTATTTTATCAAGTCACCTACTAACGATGTTCGGTTGACATATCATTATGTTGCATTTATTTGATACTTAGCTGGGTTAGCATGCTGTCTTATTTAATCAAATTCATATCATAATCGGTTGACATATCATCGTGTTGGCTTTATTTGATATTTCATTGGGTAAACATGTTTCTTTATTCCCCAAATTACTTATGAAGTTAAGTTTTCATATCATTTTGCTGCGTTTATATAATATTTTGGTGTGTCAACATCTTATTCCATTACGTCAATCTATGGTGATGCATGGTCGACATATCATTCTGGTGCATTTTAAAATATTTTGTTGTGTTTACATGTTATTCTATTCCGCCAATCAATAATGGATTGGTTTAAATATCATTATGCTGCCTATATGTTAAGTTTTATTGTGTTACATATTATTCCATCAGGTCAATCAATAATGAAGTTTGGTTGACTCATCATTGTATCCTGTTGAATGATAAGTTGTCAATTAATGTATTGTTCATTTGGATATCCTCGGTTTTCTCTGCCAGCCAAACAGAGTTTACCGACCAAGTGTAGCTCAGTGGTTAAGGCGTTAGACTTGTAATCTTCCCAAGGAGAGACATCTTGAAGTCGTGGGTTCAAATTCCACATCCACCACTAATCATATTGCGGAATGCTCGTTTATACCTTATCTATAGACTTAATTTTGCTTTATTGAGATAGTTCTAGACCGTATCAACAATAAAACACGGAAAGTTATTTATAGGCCCATAGGAAGCCATTGGATTTTCCATAGAAGTTTAATGTAAAATAAGGAACATTCGGCGCTTTTTTGCCAAATGTTTTGGCTCTGTGATTGAAGTGTCCTGGCCCCGGTTTCTCGAAAAAACTAAAGTACTTTCTCGTGCTCAAATCTGAGCATCGTGCTCAAATCGTACGAAATCCACGTAACTTCAATCGAATACCTTTCAACGTTGGAGAGTATCCCTTTGAAGTTGAGCATGTTCTCATGAGAATATACTTAAGTTTTTTCGAGAAACCGGGGCCAGGATTCAAATCCTGCCGGTGACACGGGATTTTTTTCTGAGCAAATACGTTATTACACGTTGCCCCTCTTCACCCAGGTGATGGGCGGATCAAGAGGGGGGAGGGGGTCGAGATTTTATAAAAAACACCAACGGCTTATCAAAATATAACAGTACTCAGTCTTTTTTAGCACAAAATTATACTATTATATATACCTATTACAATGTTTTGCAGATGACAATTTCAAGTGCATGAAAGTTTACATAGTCAAATCTTTTTGTATTTAAAACATTGTGGGAAATGAGAAAATTGCACGTCACACAAGGTTTTCCCAACCTTTTTTCTCGGGGGTGTCAAAAAGCGTCGCTGTATGATAAAGGGTTAAATAAAGCCTACAAATGAACCTTTCAGTTCAACAACATATTACATTAAGTCAGCAATATTATTATATATGTCAACAGAGCATCATTAGAAACGGACGCAATAAAATAGCATGTTTATTCAACAACATATCAATCAATCCAGAATAATGATATGTCGAACGAACATCATTAGAAACTGGCTGAATAAAATAACGAGTTGAGCCAAAAGCATCTTAAATGAAGTCAACATAATGATGTGTCGACCCACCACCATCAGAAAAAGACGAAATAAAACGACGTATTTACTCAACAACATAATTAATGAAGTCAACATAATGATATATTGGCCGAACATTATTACTTACTGACAGAATGAGATAACATATTAACTGAACAACATATTAAATGAAGCCAATATAATGAAATGTAGACCGACTATTTTTACTTACTGACAGAATGAGATAACATATTAACTGAAGAACATATTAAAAGAAGCCAACATAACGATATGTCGACCGAATATTTTACTTACTGACAGAATGAGATTACATATTAACTGAACAACATATTAAATGAAGCCAGCATAATGATATGTCGACCGAATATTTTACTTACTGACAGAATGAGATTACATATTAACTGAACAACATATTAAATGAAGCCAACATAATGATATGTCGACCGAACATTATTACTTACTGACAGAATGAGATTACATATTAACTGAACAACATATTAAATGAAGCCAACATAATGATATGTCGACCGAACATTATTACTTACTGACAGAATGAAATAACATCAAGGGGTCCAACGTACACACGTTTTTGTGGTCAAAAAGATCGGCAGTGGACAAAGATGGCGGCTAAATGATTGAATTTTGGTTGATTTTGGGGACAAAAACTGAAAGTAAGTATGTTTCTTAGATTTGATATACCATGTCACCTAGCCGAGGATGTGGAGACAGTATTCTCGCTCCTAGGGAAATAGGCCTTAACTTCTGACATGTTCTCAAACTCCATTGATGCTCGAAGTAATGCGAAGCTTTCAGCAACAACAAAATCCGAAACTGATTGTGACCCGTATAAAATCGACTTTTTCATAAAAAACGCGATGAAATGAGACTTACCGTCGCTGTCTACCCCATTTAAACAATAAGCCCAACACTCTGATTGCACTTTTAATGTATGCAACACCTCGCATTCACGAAAAAACCCTATGTAAGCTGTCTAAGGTGGACTGTGGTCAACTGTACGAAAATAATGTCGCCACCATGTCAATTATTAATCCAACTATCTCCTGTAAAAATTTCGAATTGCGCTGCAAATTCAGAGGTGTAAGTTCGCGTAACAATGAATTTTGCTATAATGAAGTCCTAGGCGTATTATCAAGTCCATTTTGGGACCCAAACATTATTAAAATAACAATGCGCTAGAAAATGCTGTGGAAATTGAAAATGAATGAGCAATACATGTGTTCATTTTCCAAAGTGTTTTCTATCCAGAGGGACCTGAAATGTAAAATTACATTCACTTGATATGGTCGTCTGGGGTAGTCTCTGGTTTACCAGGCGCAAAATCAGTTTTATCCTATTTTGTATGCTTTTGGTTAGGGCTTGAGATAAAAAATATCAAAATTCATGTAAAAAGAATCGAAAAGGGTCAAGGAAAAAGAGAAGGAGGTGTGGGGGATACCGGTAGCAGTACCCATCATGATAAGCCAGAACAAAGCACAACATTTAATGTGCCCTGCATACCAGAGGTGCGCTTCTGTAACGCTTTACACTTCATACAGCTAAGTTAAGACAGAGGCTGTTATTATCTAGATTGGTCTAAATTCAAGATGTTGCAGACGACAATTTCAAGTGAATATAATTTTTTTATACTTTTCTTTTTCTCCAAAATGATTAATGATTTCCAAAGCATTGATGTTCTGGGAATTCAAATTGTGGTAATGGATTACATGGTATGTACATTCATGATGTAGAAAATCATCTAGAAAAATGACTTATGAGTTTAAAGTTGTAAACAACCTTTCATAAACTAAAGCTAGAGATGAATAGCTGGTGGATTTAATTGGTTATTGTAATAAATTTGACACAAAGCATTGATGGGGCACATTGTTAGGTGCACCAGCTACAAAAGTGAAGCTGAAATATTGTTGAATGCAGCTGTAAACTCCATCAAAGCAGTAATCTACCAAAACTATCCAACTTTGTGAGTTATTGTTTCTATATTTCAGGGAAAAAGACCACTCAGGAAACAGTTGAATCAAAGAGAATGATGTGTTACAGATTAATCTCCACTTGGATGAGTACCTGAGGCTACATGCTAGAGGGAGAGACAAAACTTTTCATGTTTACTAACGAACTGAATTAATTTGAAGACTTTTTATCCAAAATTCATTGAAAAGAGATAACTATTTTTTAAATGAAGTTTAGCTCTTGATAAATGACCAGGCAGAGCATATTTAGCTATTAGCTAGGTATGCTCTGTCAGGTCATTTTTCATTAGCTTTACCGGTGTATCAGTTTATTTTGGCTCCTGAGCAGCTATTTCAAGCAAAAAAGCCGAAAAATTTGACCAGAACACATTAAACTTTGTTTTTTTCTTTACATTTAACAGAAGGTGTAACATTTGTAGACATTGTTTGAATTTTTGGGGACTCTGGAACAAAATTTTAGGTGGAGGCCAAGATACCCAGGGTGGGGGTCATGATACCCCGAGGCCAAGATAAACTGTTACAACGGTTCTTATCATGTTAAAGATTTACATGTTTTAGATTAATTGTCATGCATTAATAGACTTTATTGTGGGTTAATTCAGTTTAAAAAACTTTGGACTTTTTTGCCAGAGTTTAAAGCAGGATCAATAAATTGTCCCAGAACAAGCATCTAATTCCTCCATGTTCTCAAAAGCTTACCTTATTAGAGAGTTTCAAATTTTAGACTTGTTTGTTAAAATGAGAGTCTTAAGGGTTTTTTTGCAAAGTTTTAGATATCTAGCCTTAGATTTCCAAGTAAATTATTAATGTACTTTGGTTTTGGCAATTCCCAAGCGATATGAAATTGGAATTTGTTTTGTGTAATTAAAGAAAATAGCAGTGGTTGAAGAATCTTGAGTTTGCTTTTTTGATTTATATTTTCACCTCATTTTAATCCTTTCCCAAACAACTAAATGTTGGACCGGCCCAATTTGAAATCAGCTATTTCTTAATGAAGATAGCATTTGTGTAGAGAGCTTAGAAAATATTGAGGCAAAAGGAGAAATTATATTATTCCTTCTTTTGCATCAATGATTTCACAAGGTTAATCTATCAGGGACATAAAAATGAGTTGAAGATAAATGGAAAAATGAATTATTTGTTCATTCAATGTCCTATTACCTATAAGCCCAGTTGTCCTGCCATGCAATACACTTGTGGAAAAGGATGAAATTGTTAATATAGTTACCAGCATCCTTTTCCAGTTGATGCTTTTAAAGGCTTGGTCCTGACTGATCCAATTGGTCATTGGTTCATTATTTGCTAGTAGCCTGGTAGTCTGAAATTGTCAGATGACATTTTAATCTGCTTTTGACAGATGTCTTTGTCTATGGAAAATCTGTAAAATTCAAGTTAAAAATAAGTTATCCCGTGAGTGTCTGGAACATCTGTTTAAAATTTTGAAGAGAAAAGATTCATTGATACACCTTGATATTTCCTTTTCCATCAATGATTTTACCATAGCGAATGAAGAAGTTTTCACAGATTTTTGTCAAGGTCTGATCCAGGATTTTTCCTGGGGGCAGGGGGGAAGGGATGGGGTTTGGGGCGAGCGACCCAACGCACCAATCCCCCACTAGAGTCGCCTTTGCGAATGGCAGAAAGGATACTGGTCGAGCCAGGGGTCTGGTGCCTTTTTCTCAAACAATCCTTGGTCGTGATGTATAGATCTATGAGATGATGCTTTTGAAAACATTGAGGGAAGCGTAATAACAAGAGGCCCAGGAGGGCCTGAATCGCTCCACTGGTTAAAGTGGAAGAATTATCCCATGATTTCTTGTAAGCCTTACACAGCGGCAGCCAAATCTTGATATTTGTGAATAAATTTTGAAGAGAGACTCA
>OY804608.1:10166484-10285364 GCA_963680895.1 Fragum sueziense
CAAGCGTTTTTCTTAGTTATAAGTAAATTTTGGTTTACTTTTTGCAGCTCTGTCCGAAATTGCTTCACTACTTTTATCCATTTTCTTCCTTATTACCAGCTTTAGATAATAAAAAGTGTCGTCTTTTTGTGTCCATCTGAAGCGGACTAGCTCATAAAGATGCCACTTTGCTTTTAATGCTACGTTTCTTATCGCTAAGGCCACATGTTGAACGCGTAGCAGAAAGCGAAATGTACCATCCGAGTACTATTACACTTTAATTGACCAAACAGAGAAATTGGAAATAACCGAAAAGGGTATTGTCATTTATCAAGCAAACATTAACTAAATTTAAAAAAAATACATTTGTTGGAAAGGCCAATTACTAAACAGCTTTATTTTGTTAAGTAGGATATGCGCAGTAAGTTGCGCAGTAACAACTAAAGGATCTGTCCTTAATGAATATTTTGAATCACAGTTGTGATACATCTATGAGGATCTTCAAAACTTCCAAACAAGCCAGGAGATCCCTTGTAGAGTTTTGGAAAAACATAGTCAAAAGAAGAAAATGCTGTTTATTAGTTGCTACTTTTCTCTCAATCCAAATGTCTACAATATAATCTAAAGATTCTTTTTCCAATGTTGTTTAACCCTTTACCAGACGGCAAATTTTTAGACTGATCAAAATTCAAAGATGTTGCAGAGGACAATTTCAAGTAAATGAAATTTAGATTTTTTGTGGTATTTGTTGTAGAAATCACTGTGGGAAATGAAGAAATTGCTTGTCACAAGCAGTTTCTTCATTTTCCACAATGTTTTCAAAAGCCATTATCAATGTAGGGAGTCAAAAAGAGTCATTGTTTGGAAATTGGTTAACTATAACTTTTGTTGTCTGTAAATTCTTTCAATTTGGATCAGTCTGACTTTTTGCCATTTGGTAACTTGTAAAAGGTTTTACCAACACCAATTCATAGACTAGTATGAATTGAACAGATTTGCAAATGACAAAACACTATCTTATAATGCCAAATATGATATTACAATTACAGAATCATTCATTTGTTGTTCTTTTGGTGATTTCAAACTTCTTGAAAGATATGACAGAATAGAATCAAACACAACTCTTCATTTTCCACAAAGTTTTCCAAAGCTTTTGTCCTGTGGGGTATCAAAAAGAGTCATTATGTGGGAAGGGGTAATTCTTTCCCAAATAAGACCTGGTTTTGACGTCCCTCATTAAAAAAGGCATATGAAAACATTGAGGGCAAAAGATGAAAATGCAGATTATAAGCATTTTCTACTTTTGCCTCAATATTTTGTATGCTATATTGTACACAAGTGATATCTTTGTCAACTTCCATCTCGTCATCTGCAGTAGCTTTCAAATAGAACCCTAAAATTTTGCCATTTGAAAAAGGGTTGAACAACATTCAGTTATAAATAATTCTATAAATCTTTCACAGGAACATTCATACGAGGTTTGGAAACAACAGCCACCTATGATCCAAAGGCGGAAGAATTTGTCATCCATTCTCCAACCCTGACGTCTACGAAATATTGGCCAGGATCTCGTAAGATAGCATTAAATTTTTATCATTTCCCAAACAGCAAATTTTTAGTTGACACCAATTTGAAAGCATCTTCGGACACACATTAAATTTACGGTAGATTTCATGTTTATTTTGGTACAGAATATATAATAAGCATTTTCTTTTGCATCAAATTATACTTCTCACAATTAATAGAAATAAGTCATTCTGTTTATAATTATGGTACTTTTCAATCATCCAATTTTTTCATGACTGTAAATTATTTCATGCAAGTTTCCCTCTATTTTCAACTGAACTTACTTTGTCATTGTAAATGTAACCACAGTGGATAATCACGTGATACAGCTTATTCCAGGGATTTTCCCACCTTCTCTGCTTCAAACCGAATCGGTCAATTATTAAAAAAGATATTGAAGATTATCCGAAATTCTGAGTCACATGATTATACATCATGGTATCTATCATTAGCTCACCTTAGCACAAAGTGCTCAAGGTGAGCTATTGTGATCGCTTTTTGTCCGTCGTCCGTCTGTATGTCCGTCCGTCCATCTGTCAACAATTTGGTATTTATACTCTAGCATCTACAAATATTAGCCAATCTTGATCAAACTTGGTCAAAACATGTATGACCTTGAGCTCTCACATGAGTTCAATTTTGGGTCAGATCGGACATGAAAGTCCGGAGTTATCTGCCCTTGAATGTAAAAAATAGCTACTTTTGACATTGTTTACACTCTAACATCTACAAATACAAAAGTTGGACAAAATGTTGGTGATTATACGATCTCGGATTAGTGTGATTTTTGGTCTGATCGGATTAGAAAGTCTTGAGTAATCTGCCCTTGAACTTGAAAAAATTGCTGTTTTTCACAGTTTTCAACTTTGTTTCCACTATAGCATCTACTACTATTGACCAATCAAGACAAAACTTGGACACAATGTTAGTGACCATAAGATCTTGGAGGAGTTTGATTTTGGGTCAGATCAGACTAGAAAGTCTGGAGTTTTCTGCCCTTGAATGTAAAAAATAGCTACTTTTGACATTGTTTACACTCTAGCATCTACAAATATTGACCAATCAATATAAAAGTTGGACAAAATATTGATGACCATAAGATCTCAAGATGATTTTGATTTTTAGTCTGATCAGATTAGAAAGTTTTGAGTTATCTGCCCCTGAATTTGACAAAATTGAAGTTTTTCACTGTTTTCGACTTTGTTTACGCTATAGCATCTACTATTATTGACCAATCAAAACAAAATAAGAGTTGTTCGTTTATGTTAAGTAAAATTCTAGCCACAGTAGCTGACTTCCTATCAGAAATCATACTCTGAATCCAGATTTCACTCAAAACACTAATAAGAGTTGTTGGTTTATGTTAATTAAAATTCTAGCCACAGTAGCTGACTTCTTATCAGAAATCATATTCTGAATCGAGATTTTGGTCAAAACAGTAATAAGAGTTGTTCGTTTATGTTAACTAAAATTCTAGCCACAGTAGCTGACTTCTTATCAGAAATCTTACCCTGAATCCAGATTTTGGTCAAAACAGTAATAAGATTGTTCATTCATGTTACCTAAAATTCTAGCCACAGTAGCTGACTTCTTGTCAGAAATCATACTCTGAATCCAGGTTTTGGTCAAAACAGTAATAAGAGTTGTTCGTTTATGTTAACTTAAAATCTAGCCACAATAGTTGACTTCCTATCAGATATCATACTCTGAATCCAGATTTTGGTCAAAACAGTAATAAGAGTTGTTTGTTTATGTTAACTAAAATTCTAGCTACAGTAGCTGACTTCCTATCAGAAATCATACTCTGAATCCAGATTTTGGTCAAAACAGTAATAAGAGTTGTTTGCTTATGTTTACTTAAATTCTAGCCACAGTAGCTGACTTCCTATCAGAAATCATACTCTGAATCCAGATTTTGGTCAAAATAGTAATAAGAGTTGTTCGTTTATGTTAACTAAAATTCTTACAACAGTAGCTGATTTCCTATCAGATATCACACTCTGAATTTAGATTTTGGTCAAAACAGTAATAAGAGTTGTTCGTTTATGTTAACTAAAATTCAAGCCACAGTAGCTGACTTCCTATTAGAAATCATACTCTGAATCCAGATGTTGGTCAAAACATTAATAAGAGTTGTTCGTTTATGTTAACTAAAATTCTAGTCACAGTAGCTGACTTCCTATCAGAAATCATACTCTGAATCCAGATTTTAGTCAAAATAGTAAAAAGAGTTGTTCATTTATGTTAAGTAAAATTCTAGGCACACTAGATGACTTCCTATCAGAAATTATACTCTGAATCCAGATTTTGGTCAAAACAGTAAAACAAGTTGTTCGTTTATGTTAATTACAATTCTAGCCACAGTAGCTGACTTCCTATCAAAAATCATACTCTGAATCCAGATTTTGCTCAAAACAGTAATAAGAGTCGTTCATTTATGTTAACTACAATTCTAGCCACAGTAGCTGACTTCCTATCAGAAATCATACTCTGAATCCAGATTTTGGTCAAAACAGTAATAAGAGTTGTTAGTTATTGTTAACTAAAATTCTAGCCACAGTAGCTGACTTCTTATCAGAAATCATACCATGAATCTTGATTTTGGTCAAAATAGTAATAAGAGTTGTTTGTTTATGTTAAGTAAAATTCTAGGCACAGTAGCTGACTTCCTATCAGAAAACATACTCTGAATCCAGATTTTGGTCAAAATAGTAATAAGAGTTGTTCGTTTATGTTAACTAAAATTCCAGCCACAGTAGTTGATTTCCTATCAGATATCATACTCTGAATCCAGATTTTGGTCAAAACGGTAATAAGAGTTGGTAGATATTGTTAACTAGATTTCTAGCCACAGTAGCTGACTTCCTATCAGAAATCATACTCTGAATCCTGATTTTGGTCAAAATAGTAATAAGAGTTATTTGTTTATGTTAACTAAAATTCTAGCAACAGTAGCTGACTTCCTATCAGAAATCATACTCTGAATCCAGATTTTGGTCAAAACGGTAATAAGAGTTGGTAGATATTGTTAACTAGTATCTAGCCACAGTAGCTGAATTCCTATCAGAAATCATACTCTGAATCCTGATTTTGGTCAAAATAGTAATAAGAGTTCTCAATTCAATATTTCGGCAAAATTTGCCTTTTTCAAGAGTTTGAAAAACTTAATCGCACTACATAATTATTTTATAAACTAATACAGCCATTTTGTTTTTCTAACTGCGGATATGACGTCGACGTCGCTTTATCTGCGATATCACGACGTTAACGTTCCCGCGCATTATCGGACGCCAATTGACGTTATTTAGAACCGCGCGGCGTTCTCACTACAGTTAGATGGCGGTATTATTTTGTAGTGTTTTAATTCACGCTGATTCTTGGACCTATCTGTGGAGTTCATCATTTTAAAAAATATATATATATTTTTTTATATAAGCCGTACATTCCTAAATTGCTCTTTTATCCTTTCGTCCACCTTTCTCTCTGTCTCCCATACTGTGCCCACATTGACTCCAATTATATCTCAACGACTGTTTAGATTAGGATTACCATAATTATTTTACCTTTTATGATTTTACCTATGGGTTGGTAGTGAAGAACAACTCTTAGAGTTCGCCAATCATGCTAATAGCATACATGACAATATTAAGGTTGAACTACGATTCAGTTATCAGCAAATAGAGTTTCTTGATACGATAGTTAAGTTGGAAAATGGTCATATCTATACGGATCTCTATGTCAAACCATCAGATAAGCAGTTATACCTTAACCAAAAATCATGCCACCCACCATCAACAAAGAGGGGATTAGCATATGGACTAGGATTACGCCTCAAAAGAATTTGTGAGAAAAAAACCGACTATGAAAAACAGAGAAAATCTCTTAAATACAAACTCAGAGAGAGAGGATACAGCGGAAAGGGCATTGAAACTCAGCTAGAAAAGGTTGATATGCTAGATAGGGAAACGTTATTAAGAGAAAACAAAGGTAGGGGTAACAAAAAGAAAAGTAGTCGCGTGCCATTAGTACTCACATACTCACAGCTTCTACCCGATATTCATAAAATAGTGTCAAAGCATTCTAGGGTGTTACATGAGTCAGAAAGGATGAAGCAAGTTTTTAAAGAGCCACCTATAGTAGCTTTCAGAAGAGACAAAAATCTAAATGACACTTTGGTTCATGGAAAAACCAATAATATCGTGCGTAGTTGCCACAGTGGATGTAAAACTGACTGCCCGATGTGTGAAATCGTAACAACACACCCTGTCATGGATACAGCGGCAAAAAACGAATACAGCGTTCCGCTAAACACTAGTTGCCGTGAAAAGAACGTAGTATACGCTATAAGCTGTGAAAGATGTAAGAAAGTTGTATATGTAGGAGAGACAGAGAGGCAACTGAATGAAAGGATGAAAGAGCATCTCAGGGATGTACGGTTGAGACACGAGAAACCGATTAATTCCCATTTTCAAGTGACAGGTCACTCAAGCTCTGACTTGAGATTTACTGTTTTAAAAAAGATGTATTCCGCTGAAAGAACCGAGCGTCAGATCAATGAATCGGCGTGGATTAAAAAGTTACAAACGGTACAACCATCCGGGTGTAACGTCAAGGACGCCCAGTTTCAAATAACACTGCTTGACACCCGATAATGCTCATGATTGGTAGTGTTGCGCAAATAAAGTAAATCTACGTCGAGATCTTGATCGTAATTACGTAAAACAAAGTACCTATGTAATCAGAAAAAGTCAAATAATTAAGGTTATTCAGAGCTAAACCTATTACGAAGACAAAATCGTTGACAAATAGGTGAAGATTCCAGTCAGCATGGGAAAGCCAAGCTAAACTGGTTCACTTATTTTGTCTTATAAAATTATTAAAGGCAAAACTGTTATAGTAATTCCCATCTAGACTAATTACAAACATAAAATCGTTGAAATATAGGTGACAAATAGGTGAAGATTCCAGTCAGCATGGGAATGCCAAGCTAAACTGGTTCACTTATTTTGTCTTATAAAATTATTAAAGGCAAAACTGTTATGGTATTTCCCATCTAGACTAATTACAAACATAAAATCGTTGAGATATAGGTGATTTTCCAGTCAGCATGGGAACTGCCAAGCTAAACTGGTTCGCTTATTTTGTCTTATAAAATCATAAAAGGTAAAATAATTATGGTAATCCTAATCTAAACAGTCGTTGAGATATAATTGGAGTCAATGTGGGCACAGTATGGGAGACAGAGAGAAAGGTGGACGAAAGGATAAAAGAGCAATTTAGGAATGTACGGCTTATATAAAAAAATATATATATATTTTTTAAAATGATGAACTCCACAGATAGGTCCAAGAATCAGCGTGAATTAAAACACTACAAAATAATACCGCCATCTAACTGTAGTGAGAACGCCGCGCGGTTCTAAATAACGTCAATTGGCGTCCGATAATGCGCGGGAACGTTAACGTCGTGATATCGCAGATAAAGCGACGTCGACGTCATATCCGCAGTTAGAAAAACAAAATGGCTGTATTAGTTTATAAAATAATTATGTAGTGCGATTAAGTTTTTCAAACTCTTGAAAAAGGCAAATTTTGCCGAAATATTGAATTGAGTATTTTATAATAGTGTTTTATTGTATTCCCTGAGGAATAATATTGTGATATTGTAATAAGAGTTATTTGTTTATGTTAACTAAAATTCTAGCAACAGTAGCTGACTTCCTATCAGAAATCATACTCTGAATCCAGATGTTGGTCAAAACATTAATAAGAGTTGTTCGTTTATGTTAACTAAAATTCTAGCCACAGTAGCTGACTTCCTATCAGAAATCATACTCTGAATCCAGATTTTAGTCAAAATAGTAAAAAGAGTTGTTCATTTATGTTAAGTAAAATTCTAGGCACACTAGATGACTTCCTATCAGAAATTATACTCTGAATCCAGATTTTGGTCAAAACAGTAAAACGAGTTGTTCGTTTATGTTAGTTACAATTCTAGCCACAGTAGCTGACTTCGTATCAGAAATCATACTCTGAATCCAGATTTTGGTCAAAACAGTAATAAGATATGTTCGTTTATGTTAACTAAAATTCTAACAACAGTAGCTGACATCCTATCAGAAATCATACTCTGAATCCAGATTTTGGTTGAAACAGTGATAAGAGTTGTTCGCTTATGTATACTTAAATTCTAACCACAGTAGCTGACTTCTTATCAGAAATCATACTCTGAATCCAGATTTTAGTCAAAATAGTAAAAAGAGTTGTTCATTTATGTGAAGTAAAATTCTAGCCACAGTAGCTGATTTCCTATCAGAAATCATACTCTGAATCCAGATTTTGGTCAAAACAGTAATAAGAGTTGTTCGTTTATGTTAACTAAAATTCTAGCCACAGTAACTGACTTCCTATCAAAAATCATACTCTGAATCCAGATTTTGCTCAAAACAGTAATAAGAGTCGTTCATTTATGTTAACTACAATTCTAGCCATAGTAGCTGACTTCCTATCAGAAATCATACTCTGAATCCAGATTTTGGTCAAAACAGTAATAAGAGTTGTTCATTTATGTTAACTAAAATTCTAGCCACAGTAGCTGACTTCTTATCAGAAATCATACCATGAATCCTGATTTTGGTCAAAATAGTAATAAGAGGTGTTTGTCTATGTTAAGTAAAATTCTAGGCACAGTAGCTGACTTCCTATAAGAAAACATACTCTGAATCCAGATTTTGGTCAAAACAGTAATAAGAGTTGTTCGTTTATGTTAACTAAAATTCTAGCCACAGTAGCTGACTTCCTATCAGAAATCATACTCTGAATCCAGATTTTGGTCAAAACAGTAATAAGAGTTGTTTCTTTATGTAAAAGAAAATTCTAGCCACAGTAGCTGACTTCTTATCAGAAATCATACTCTGAATCCAGATTTTGGTCAAAATAGTAATAAGAGTTGTTTGTTTATGTTAACTCAAATTCCAGCCACAGTAGTTGATTTCCTATCAGATATCATACTCTGAATCCTGATTTTGGTCAAAACGGTAATAAGAGTTTGTAGATATTGTTAACTAGAATTCTAGCCACAGTAGCTGACTTCTTATCAGAAATCATACTCTGAATCCTGATTTTGGTCAAAATAGTAATAAGAGTTATTTGTTTATGTTAACTAAAATTCTAGCAACAGTAGCTGACTTCCTATCAGAAATCATACTCTGAATCGAGATCTTGGTCAAAACATTAATAAGAGTTGTTTGTTTATGTTAACTAAAATTCTAGCCACAGTAGCTGACTTCCTATCAGAAATCATACTCTGAATCCAGATTTAAGTCAAAATAGTATAAAGAGTTGTTCATTTATGTTAAGTAAAATTCTAGGCACACTAGATGACTTCCTATCAGAAATTATACTCTGAATCCAGATTTTGGTCAAAACAGTAGAACGAGTTGTTCGTTCATGTTAATTACAATTCTAGCCACAGTAGCTGACTTCGTATCAGAAATCATACTCTGAATCCAGATTTTGGTCAAAACAGTAATAAGAGTTGTTCGTTTATGTTAACTAAAATTCTAGCAACAGTAGCTGACTTCCTATCATAAATCATTCTCTGAATCCAGATTTTGGTCGAAACAGTGATAAGAGTTGTTCACTTATGTAAACTTAAATTCTAACCACAGTAGCTGACTTCTTATCAGAAATCATACTCTGAATCCAGATTTTAGTCAAAATAGTAAAAAGAGTTGTTCATTTATGTGAAGTAAAATTCTAGCCACAGTAGCTGATTTCCTATCAGAAATCATACTCTGAATCCAGATTTTGGTCAAAACAGTATTAAGAGTTGTTAGTTATTGTTAACTAAAATTCTAGCCACAGTAGCTGACTTCTTATCAGAAATCATACCATGAATCCTGATTTTGGTCAAAACAGTAATAAGAGTTGTTTGTTTATGTTAAGTAAAATTCTAGGCACAGTAGCTGACTTCCTATCAGAAAACATACTCTGAATCCAGATTTTGGTCAAAACAGTAATAAGAGTTGTTCGTTTATGTTAACTAAAATTCTAGCCACAGTAGCTGACTTCCTATCAGAAATCATACTCTGAATCCAGATTTTGGTCAAAACAGTAATAAGAGTTGTTTCTTTATGTTAACCCTTTCCCAAACGGCAAAACTTTAGGTTGATCCACTTCAAAACCTGCCACAAAGGACAAAATTGAAGTTATTAAAGATATAATTTGTGTAAAATATGGCATAGAAAATATTGAGACAAAAGGAGAAACTGCTGGTTATCAGCAGTTTCTTCTTTTGCCTAAATGTTTTCCCAAGCATTTTCTGTTAGGGACGTCAAAACCAGGTCTTGTTTGGGAAAGGGTTAAAGAAAATTCTAGCCACAGAAGCTGACTTCTCATCAGAAATCATACTCTGAATCCAGATTTTGGTCAAAATGGTAATAAGAGTTGTTTATGTTAACTAAAATTCTAGCAACTGTAGCTGACTTCATTATAGAAATCATTCGCTGAACTAGATTTTGGTCAAAATAGTAATAAGAGTTGTTAGCTCACCTGAGCACGAAGTGCTCATGGGGAGCTATTGTGGTCACTCACCGTCCGTCGTCTGTCCGTCCGTCTGTCCATCTGTCCATTCACATTTCTTTAAACATCTTCTCCTCCTAAACCATTTGGTCAATTTTGACCAAACTTGGCAGGAATGTTCCTTGGATGACCATTTTCAAAATTTGTTCGCAGATTTTTGATTTGTCAAAAAATGTGGGCGTGGCTTATCGGACTTAGAGAAATTCTAAGAAAATTCTTTAAAAATCAACCATTGGGCCAATTTAAACCTAACTTGGCAGAAATGTTCCTTGGAAGACCCTTTGCAAAAATTGTTCGCAAATTCTTGATTCGTCAAAAAAATGGGCATGGCAGGGCGTGGCTTATCGGACTTAGAGAAATCCTAAGAAAATTCTTTAAAAATCAACCATTGGCCCAATTTGAACCAAACTTGGCAGAAATGTTCCTTGGGTGACACCCTTCAAAATTTGTTGGTGAATTTTTGATTTGTCGGGAAAAGTGGGCGTGGCAGAGCGTGGCTTATCGGACTTAGAGAAATGCTAAGAAAATTCTTTAAAAATCAACTATTGGCCCAATTTGAACTAAACTTGGCAGAAATGTTCCTTTGGTGACACTCTTCAAAATTTGTTGGTGAATTTTTGATTTGTCAGGAAAAGTGGGTGTGGCAGGGCGTGACTTATTGGACTTGGAGAAATTCTAAGAAAATTCCTTAAAAATCAACCATTAGGTCAATTTGAACCAAACTTGGCAGGAATGTTCCTTGGGTGACTCTTTTCAAAATTGATTGCGAATTTTTGATTCGTCAAAAAATGTGGGCGTGGCAGGGCGTGGCTTATCGGACTTAGAGAAATCCTAAGAAAATTCTTTAAAAATCAACCATTGGTCCAATTTGAACCTAACTTGGCAGAAATGTTCCTTGGGTGACCCTTTTCAAAACTTTTTAGCAAATTTTGATTCATCAAAAAAAGTGGGCGTGGCAAGGCGTGGCTTATGGGACTTAGAGAAATGCTAAGAAAATTCTTTAAAAATCAACCGTTGGCCCAATTTGAACCAAACCTGGCAGTAATGTTCCCTGGGTGACTCTTTTCAAAACTTGTTCGCAAATTTTTGATTCGTCAGAAAAAGTGGGCGTGGCAGGACATGGCTTCTCTGACTTAGAGAAATCCTAAGAAAATACTTCAAAAATCAACCGTTGGCCCAATTTGAACCAAACTTAACAGAATTATTCTTTGGGTGACTCTTTTTATACCCCCCACCTACGAAGTAGAGGGGGGTATATTGGTTTCACCATGTCTGTCTGTCTGTCCGTCCGTCCGTCCGTCCGTCCGTCCGTAGACTTTTTCGTTTCCGTGCTCTAACTCAAGAACCGGTTGACCTAGGATCATGAAACTTTACACAGTTGTTGCCCATGACCCAAGGAGGTGCTCTATTGTTTTTGGGTCACCAAGGTCAAAGGTCAAGGTCACAATCAGACTATGTTTAAAATCCGTTTCCGTGCTCTAACTCGAGAACCGGTTGACCTAGGATCATGAAACTTTACACAGTTGTTGCCCATGACCCAAGGAGGTGCCCTATTGTTTTGGGGTCACCAAGGTCAAAGGTCAAGGTCACAATCTGACTTTGTTTAAAATCGGTTTCTGTGCTCTAACGTGAGAACCGTTTGACCTAAGATCATGAAACTTTACACAGTTGTTGCCCATGACCCAAGGAGGTGCCCTATTGTTTTTGGGTCACCAAGTTCAAAGGTCAAGGTCACAATCGGACTTTGTTTAAAATCCATTTCCGTGCTCTAACTCGAGAACCGTTTGACCTAGGCTCATGAAACTTTACACAGTTGTTGCCCATGATCCAAGGAGGTGCCCTATTGTTTTTGGGTCACCAAGGTCAAAGGTCAAGGTCACAATCAGACTTTGTTTAAAAACCGTTTCCATGCTCTTTCTTGAAAACAGGGTGACCTAGGATCATGAAACTTTACACAGTTGTTGCCCATGACCCAAGGAGGTGCCCTATTGTTTTTTGGTCACCAAGGTCAAAGGTCAAGGTCACAATCGGACTATGTTTAAAATCCGTTTCCGTGCTCTAACTCGAGAACCGGGTGACCTAGGATCATGAAATTTTACACAGTTGTTGCCCATGACCCAAGGAGGTGCCCTATTGTTTTTGGGTCACCAAGGTCAAAGGTCAAGGTCACATTCAGACTTTGTTTAAAATCCGTTTCCGTGCTCTAACTCGAGAACCGGTTGACCTAGGATCATGAAACTTTACACAGTTGTTGCCCATGACCCAAGGAGGTGCCCTATTGTTTTTTGGTCACCAAGGTCAAAGGTCAAGGTCACAATCGGACTTTGTTTAAAATCCGTTTCCGTGCTCTAACTCGAGAACCAGTTGACCTAGGATCATGAAATTTTACACAGTTGTTGCCCATGACCCAAGGAGGTGCCCTATTGTGTTTGGGTCACCAAGGTCAAAGGTCAAGGTCACATTCGGACTTTGTTTAAAATCTGTTTACATGCTCTAACTCGAGAACCGGTTGATCTAGGATCATGAAACTTTACACAGTTGTTGCCCATGATCCTAGGGGGTGCCCTATTGTTTTTGGGTCACCAAGGTCAAAGGTCAAGGTCACAGTTGGACTTTGTTTAAAATTCTTTTCCATGCTCCAACTACAGAACCTTGTGACCTATAGCACTTTTCCAGTGACAAGGTGCTAGTGGGGGGTATTTGTCCGCTTTGCGACAGTTCTAGTTAAAATTTGTTTGCGGATTTTGATTCTTCAGATAAAGCGGGCGTGATAGGGCGTGGCTTATCGAAGTTAGAGACACCCTAAGAAAATTCTTTAAAAAACACATTGGGCCAATTTGAACGAAACTTTGAATGAATTTTCCTTGAGTGACTTTTAAAAATGCGGACACAAATTTTCTTTGTCGTCTATAAATGTGGTTGTGGAAGGGCAGTGTTATAAGACTTAGAGATATCATACGAAAACTTTTTAAAAATGAAGCATTGGGCCAATTTGAACCAAAATTGGCAACAATGTTCCTTGAGTGACCCTTTTCAAAATTTGTTCACGAATTTTGATTTGTAAAAAAAAAGTGGTCGTGTCACAAACTTCTTTCAGGTGAGCGATATAGGGCCATTCTGGCCCTCTTGTTCGTTTATGTTAACTAAAATCTAGCAACAGTCGCTGACTTCCTATCAGAAATCATACTCTGAATCCAGATTTTAGTCAAAACAGTAATAAGAGTTGTTCGATTATGTTAACTAAACTTCTAGCCACAGTAGCTGACTTTCTATCAGAAATCATTCTCTGAATCCAGATTTTTGTCAAAACAGTAATAAGAGTCATTTGTTTATGTTAACTAAAATTCTAGCCACAGTAGCTTACTTCCTATCAGATATACCTTAATCCAGATTTTGGTCAAAACAGTAATAAGAGTTGTTACTTATTGTTAACTAAAATTCTAGCCACAGTAGCTGACTTCCTATCAGAAATCATACTCTGAATCCAGATTTTGGTCAAAAAAGTAATAAGAGTTGTTCGTTTATCAAACTTAATGTTAACTAAAATTCTAGCCACAGTAGCTGACTTCGTATCCGATATCATACTCTGAATCCAGATTTTGGTCAAAACAGTGATAAGAGTTGTTCATTTATGTTAACTAAAATTCTAGCCACAGTAGTTGACTTCGTATCCGATATCATACTCTGAATCCAGATTTTGGTCAAAACAGTAAAAAGAGTCGTTCGTTTATGTTAACTAAAATTCTAGCTAGCTACTTCCTATCAGAAATCATACTCTGAATCAAGATTTTGGTAAAAACAGTATTAAGAGTTGTACGTTTATGTTAACTAAAATTCTTTCCACAGTAGCTGATTTTTTATCAGAAATCATACTCTGAATCCAGATTTTGGTCAAAACAGTAATAAGAGTTGTTAGCTATTGTTAACTTAAAGAATTCTAGCCACAGTAGCTCAATGACTTCTTATCAGAAATCATACTCTGAATCCAGATTTTGGTCAAAACAGTAATAAGAGTTGTTCCTTTATATTAACTAAAATTCTAGCCACAGTAGCTTACTTTCTATCAGAAATCATACTCTGAATCCAGATTTTGGTTAAAACAGTAATAAGAGTTGTTTGTTTATGTTAACTAAAATTCTAGCCACAGTAGTTGATTTCCTATCAGATATCATACTCTGAATCCAGATTTTGGTCAAAACAGTAATAAGAGTTGTTCATTTATGTTAACTAAAATTCTAGCCACAGTAGCTGACTTCCTATCAGAAATCATACTCTGAATTCAGATTTTGGTTAAAACAGTAATAAGAGTTGTATGTTTATGTTTATTAAAATTCTAGTCACAGTAGCTGACTTTCTATCAGAAATCATACTCGGAATCCAGATTTTGCTCAAAACAGTAATAAGAGTTGTTCGTTTATGTTAACTAAAATTCTGGCCACAGTCGCTGACTTCCTATCAGAAATCATACTCCGAATCCAGATTTTGGTCAAAACGGTAATAAGGGTTGTTAGTTATTGTTTACTAAAATTCTAGCCACAGTAGCTGACTTCCTATCAGAAATCATACTCTGAATCCAGATTTTAGTCAAAATAGTAATAAGAGTTGTTCGTTTATGTTAAGTAAAATTCTAGCAACAGTAGCTGACTTGGTATCAGATATCATACTCCGAATCCAGATTTTGGTCAAAACAGTAATAAGAGTTGTTCGTTTATGTTAACTAAAATCTAGCCACAGTAGTTGATTTCCTATCAGATATCATACTCTGAATGAAGATTTTGGTCAAAACAGTAATAAGAGTTGTTTGTTCATGTTAACTACAATTCTAGCCACAGTAGCTGACTTCCTATTAGAAATCATACTCTGAATCCAGATTTTGGTCAAAACAGTAATAAGAGTTGTTAGTTATTGTTAACTAAAATTCTAGCCACAGTAGCTGACTTGGTATCAGAAATCATATTCTGAATCCAGATTTTGGTCAAAACAGTAATAAGAGTTGTTCGTTTATGTTAACTAAATTTCTAGCAACAGTAGCTGACTTCCTATCAGAAATTATACTCTGAATCCAGATTTTGGTCAAAACAGTAATAAGAGTTGTTCGTTTATGTTAATTAAAATTATAGCCACAGTAGCTGACTTCCTATTAGAAATCATACTCTGAAATAATAGTTGTTTGTTTATGTTAACTAAAATTCTAGCCACAGTAGCTGACTTCCTATCAGGTGGTATACTCTGAATCCAGATTTTAGTGAAAATAGTAATAAGTAATAAGAATGTTAACTAAAATTCTGGCCACAGTCGCTGACTTCTTATTAGAAATCATACTCTGAATCCAGATTTTGATTAGAACAGTAGTAAGATTTGTTCGTTTATGTTAAAGGCTACCAAGCTTGGCAGTTTATTGCACCGTATATTGGAAGAAAATCATTAAATCAACGTGTTTTATAAAATATCGGCCAAACTCGGTTGTTTTAAAAGTTTTATTTGCTTTTCTTTACACCGTTGAAAAAATGATTTTCGACAAAATAAAGATCGGCAATTTCCGTAAAATTGCCACGGATTGACGTCATCAATGGCTTGACTCCGCCCCCAATATAGAGCATGAGGTGTCTGACAAAGATAATGTGTTCGACTTTTCTGTCATATAGCGAAGTCTCAGTTTTTATCCATTTCTCGATCGTAAGAGTAATATAGACAAACTCAATCCGTTCTTTGGCACATTCCTTAATTCACTTACGACCTATTCTTTGACTGTTTTAACATTTTTTCTAACATTTACTGAGGACGAATTCCGTGTTTTGAGTATCGATTGGGGAAGTCGCTTTAAGACAGAAAAGTCGGACATTTAACTTTTTCAGAAATTTCAGACTTTCCGGGAAATGACCCATGACTGCCCGTTTTTCCCGCCATGACGTCATTCAGTGGCCAGTGTGACGTCATAATTTCAAGTCGGAAGTTTAGCGTATTTTCTTCGGCAAAGATCGGAAAAGACCAAAATATCCAATTTAAAAGACGAAATGAAAACACTTCTAATGTTGGAAAATTGTAGAAATTTTGATATTTGGTTAATAGTAAGGTGTTCTTTCGGCACTAGACTTTAATTTTTCCAATCATCGGACACTTTAACTAAAATTCTAGCCACAGTAGCTGACTTCCTATCAGAAATCATACTCTGAATCCAGATTTTGGTCAAAACAGTAATAAGAGTTGTTCATTTATGTTAACTAAGATTCTAGCCACAGTAACTGACTTCCTATCAGAAATCATACTCTGAATCCAGATTTTGGTCAAAACAGTAATAAGAGTTGTTCATTTATGTTAACTAAAATTCTAGCCACAGTAGCTGACTTCCTATCTGAAATCATACTCTGAATCCAGATTTTGGTCAAAACAGTAATAAGAGTTGTTAGTTATTGTTAGCTCACCTGAGCACGAAGTGCTCATGGTGAGCTATTGTGATCACTCACCATCCATCGTCTGCCTATCCATCTGTCTGTGTGTCCGCTGGTCCGTTCACATTTCTTTAACCATCTTCTACTCCTAAACCATTCGGTCAATTATGACCAAACTTGGCAGGAATGTTTCTTGGATGACCCTTTTCAAAACTTGTTTGTGAATTTTTGATTCGTCAAAAAAGTGGGCGTGGCAGGGCGTGGCTTATCGGACTTAGAGAAATCTTAAGAAAATTCTTTAAAAATCAACCGTTGGCCCAATTTGAACCAAACTTTACTGAAATTTTCTTTGGGTGACTCTTTGTCCGTCGGCTTCCGTCCAATTTGAACCAAACATGGTAGAAATGTTCCTTGCGTGACTCTCATCAAAATTTGTTGGTGAATTTTTCATTCGTCAGAAAATGTGGGTATGGCAGGGCTTGGATTATCGGACTCAGAGAAATCCTAAGGAAGTTCTTCAAAAAATCAACCATTGGCCCAATTTGAACCAAACTTTACAGAAATTTTCTTTGGGTGACTCTTTGTCTGCCGGCGTCCGTCTGTCCATCTGTCTGTCTGTCCACAATTTGTTGTTACCACTCAAGCATCCACAAATATTGATCAATCTTGACCAAACTTGGTCAAAACATATATGACCATAAGTTCTCGGATGAGTTCGATTTTGGGCCAGATCGGACCAGGAAGTCAGGAAATATCTGCCCTTGAACGTCAGAAATAGCTACTTTTGACTTTTTTAACACTCTAGCATCTAGCATCCTAAACCATTCGGTCAATTATGACCAAACTTGGCAGGAATGTTTCTTGGATGACCCTTTTCAAAACTTGTTTGTGAATTTTTGATTCGTCAAAAAAGTGGGCGTGGCAGGGCGTGGCTTATCGGACTTAGAGAAATCTTAAGAAAATTCTTTAAAAATCAACCGTTGGCCCAATTTGAACCAAACTTTACTGAAATTTTCTTTGGGTGACTCTTTGTCCATCGGCTTCCGTCCAATTTGAACCAAACATGGTAGAAATGTTCCTTGCGTGACTCTCATCAAAATTTGTTGGTGAATTTTTCATTCGTCAGAAAATGTGGGTATGGCAGGGCTTGGATTATCGGACTCAGAGAAATCCTAAGGAAGTTCTTCAAAAAATCAACCATTGGCCCAATTTGAACCAAACTTTACAGAAATTTTCTTTGGGTGACTCTTTGTCTGCCGGCGTCCGTCTGTCCATCTGTCTGTCTGTCCACAATTTGTTGTTACCACTCAAGCATCCACAAATATTGATCAATCTTGACCAAACTTGGTCAAAACATATATGACCATAAGTTCTCGGATGAGTTCGATTTTGGGCCAGATCGGACCAGGAAGTCAGGAAATATCTGCCCTTGAACGTCAGAAATAGCTACTTTTGACTTTGTTAACACTCTAGCATCTACAAATATTGACCTATCAAGCAAAACCTGGCTAGGATGTTGGTATTAATAAGATCTTGAATTAGTTTGATTTTCAGTCTGATCGCATTAGGAAGTCTTCAGTATGTGCCCTTGAATTTGACAAAATTGCAGCTTTTGACTATTTTTGACTTTGTTTACACTCTAGCATCTACAATTACTAACCAATCAAGACAAAACTTGGACACAATTTTGGGGACCATAAGATCCCGGATTATTCAGATTTTCAGTCTGATCAGACTGGAAAGTTATGAGTTATGTGCCCTTGAATTTGACAAAATTTCCATTTTCGACTTTGTGTACACTCTAGCACATACAATTATTGACTAATCAAGACAAAACTTGGACACAATGTTGGTGACCATAGGATCTAAGATAAGTTTGATCATATCAGAAAGTTGTGAGTTATGTGCCCCTTAATTTGACAAAATAAAATTAAATTGCCATATTCAACTTTCTTTTCACTCTAACAAAAGCAAATATTGACCAATTAAGACAACACCTAGACATAATGTTGGTCAGCATAAGATCTTGGATGATTTTGAATTTCAAATTGGACAAGAAGTTCCTGAGTTATCTGCCCTTGAATTTGACACAATTTCTCTATTTGACCAATTATTGACCAATCAAGATAAAACTTGGATACAATATTGGTGATCAATAAGTTTGTTTTCAGTGTTAACCCATTACAAAACGACAAATTTTGGACTGGTCCAAATTCAAAGATGTTGCAGACGACAATTTCAAGTTAAGGCTCTTCAAGATATCTTGGTCTCTTTTGGTAGAAAACATTGTGAGAAATGAAGAAATTGCTTGTCGCAAGCAATTTCTTCATTTTTATACGCCGCCAGAGGCGGACGTATATTGGCGTCATCTTCTCCGTCTGTCCGTCCGTCCGTCCGTCCATCCGTCCATCCGTCCGTCCGTCCACTTTTCTTGTCAACGCAACTCCTCCTAAGTTTCTGGCTGGATCTTCTTGAAACTTGGTCAATGTTATCACCTCAATTGGTAGATGTGCATGAAGGAAGGATTTTATGGTTCATTGATTTTTGCCTGAGTTATGCCCCCTTAAAACTTAGTCCCTGGGGCGGCGTATATTGTGACCATGGCACTCTTGTTCACAATATTTTCAAAAGGCATTATCTTATGAGGAGTCAAAAAGAGTCACTATGTGGTAATGGGTTAAAGCCACAAATATTAATTGACTCGAACATGACTGTGACTGTGACTGTGTCTTGGGACAGGTGAGCGATTAAGGACCATCATGGTCCTCTTGTTTTTTTAGCTCACCTGAGCACGAAGTGCTCAAGGTGAGCTATTGTGGTCACTCAATGTCCGTCGTCCGTCCGTCCGTCTGTCTGTCCGTCTGTCCGTCTGTCTGTCAACAATTTGGTGTTAACACTCTAGCATCCATAAAAGTTGGCCAATCTTGATCAAACTTGGTCAAAGCAAGTATGGTCATAAGGTCTCGGATGAGTTCGATTATGGGCCTGATCGGACCTGGAAGTCTGGAGTCATTTGCCCTTGAACGTAAAAAATAGCTAGTTTTGACTTTGTTTACACTCTAGCATCTACAATTATTGATCAATCAAGACAAAACTTGGACATAATGTTGGAGACCATAAGATCTTGCATGAGTTTGATTTTCAGTCTGATCTGATTAGAAAGACGAGAGTTACATGCCCTTGAATTTGACAAAATAGCCATTTTCAGCTGGTTTCGACCTTGTTAACACTCTAGAATCTACAATTATTAATCAATCAATACAAAACTTGGACACATTGTTGGGGACCATAAGATCTCAGATGAGTTTGATTTTCAGTCTGATCTGAACAGAAAGTTCAGAGTTACATGCCCTTGAATTCGATAAAATTGCCATTTACGGCTGGTTTCGACCTTGTTAACAATCTAGAATCTACAATTGTAAATCAATGAAGACAAAACTTGGACACAATGTTTGGGATCATAAGATCTCTGATGAGTTTGATTTTCAGTCTGATCTGATCAATAAAGTCGAGAGTAATGTGCCTTTGAATTTGACAAAATTGCCGTTTTTGACTGTTTTCGACCTTGTTTACGCTCTAGAATCTACAATTATTGACCAATCAAGACCAATTCTGGACACGATGTTGGAGACCATAATTTCTCCGATGAGTCAGATTTTCAATCTGGTCTGACCAGAAAGTGCAGAGTTATGTGCCCTTGAATTTGATAAAATTGCCATTTTCAGCTGTTTTCAACCTTATTCACACCCTAGAATCTACCATTATTGACCAATCAAGACCAATTTTGGACACAATGTTGGAGACCATAATATCTCGGATGAGTTAGATTTTCAGTCTGATCTGGCCAGGAAGTCCAGAGTTATGTGCCCTTGAATTCGAAAAAACTGCTGTTTGCGGCTGCGTTCGACCATGTTATAATTATACTCTAGAATCTACAATTATTTATCAATCAAGACAAAACTTGGACAACATTGTTCACAGTTGGGCACCATTAGATCTCGTATAAGTTGGATTTTTACATGTTATTGACCATAAGTTCGTTCTCAGTCTTAAAGTCATAAATATTAATTGAATTGAACAAAAGTGTTGCTCATATCATTTTCGTTCAGGTGAGCGATATAGGACCATCATGGTCCTCTTGTTTCAATTTCTTTACAATTGTGACCTGTCACGCTAAAAGGGACCTTATAGGAAGTGTGAAAAATATCGACCCTAGTCAGTCTGCGCAGTCCGCGCAGCCAGACTAGGGCCAACACTTTTCACTTTCATGTAATTTTCTAAATCTGGAATGTTTCCCCTATCTTACTATATGCTCATTTTTCGCATACGGGGTCTGGTTCACCTGTGCTGAGTCTGACAAGTTTGTCAAAATTTAGATTTTTGAAGTTCGGATAAGGTCCCTTTTAGCGCGACGGGTTACAATTATTTTGATCTTACTTTCAGTGGGTAAGACCTCCACCCATGTTATTTTGATGGCCCAACTCTATACTGGCGGTAAATGTTACGGCATGCACAGTTTTGTTGTACAGATTAGGAGTTTGAAGGACCATTCTCCTTTACCAGGTATATTTATCCTTTTCCCAAATGGTTTGTTTTTTATGTCTTCATTAACCCTTTCCCAACCATCAAAACTTTAGGGTCATCCAATTTGAAAGCTGCTTTAACCGACAAAGTATGTGTTGATAAAGATATGGTTTGTGTAAAATATTGCACAGAAAATATTGAGGCAAAGGAGAAACTGCTGGTTATCAGCAGTTTCTTCTTTTGTTTCAATGTTTTCCAAAGCCTTTTCTATTAGGGACATCAAAACCAGGTCATGTTTGGGAAAGGGTTAATCCTATATACTACAAATAAAAAACATGTGAATATTTATATCATTCTGTGAATATTTTGTAAGTGGGTGTGGATTGGAGTAATGAATCAATCCATCAATCAATCAATGAAGGAAGGAACAAAGAAACATACAAATGGATGAATATATGAATGAAAGAATCAATGAATGAACAACAATTTTATCATTTACAAACTAGCTTATTCTAGGTTGGAAAATAGTTTCTTGATGTTCAATTATGTTGCTCAATTTGTTAAGTGTAATTTCAATATAAAACCCAATATTAGCTCTTTTTTCCACAATGTTTTTGATGCATTTTTAGCTCACCTGAGCACGAAGTGCTCAAGGTGAGCTATTGTGGTCACTCAATGTCTGTCGTCCGTCCGTCCGTCTGTCTGTCCGCCTGTCCGTCCATCTGTCAACAATTTGGTGTTTACACTCTAGCATCCACAAAAGTTGGCCAATCTTGATCAAACTTGGTCAAAGCAAGTATGGGCATAAGTTCTTGGATGAGTTCGATTATGGGCCTGATCGGACCAGAAAGTGTGGAGTTATCTGCCCTTGAATGTCAAAAAATGCTGTTTTTGACTTCGTTTACACTCTAGCATCTACAATTATTTATCAATCTAGACAAAACTTGGATATAATGTTGGAGACTATAAGATCTCGGATGAGTTCGATTTTCAGTCTGATCTGATCAGAAAGACAAGAGTTATGTGCCCTTGAATTTGACAAAAATGCCGTTTTCGACTGTTTTTGACCTTGTTTACACTCTAGAATCTACAATTATTTATCAATCTAGACAAAACTTGGATATAATGTTGGAGACCATAAGATCTCGGATGAGTTTGATTTTCAGTCTGATCTTATCAGAAAGACCAGACTTATGTGCCCTTGAATTTGACAAAATTGCCATTTTCAGCTGTTTTCGACCTTGTTTACACTCTAGAATCTACAATTATTAATTAATCAAGACAAAACGTGGACACAATGTTGGGGGACCATAAGATCTTGGATGAGTTTGATCTTCAGTCTGATCTGACCAGAAAGACGAGAGTTATGTGACCTTGAATTTGATAAAATTACCATTTTTGGCTGTTGTGGACCTTGTTTACACTCTAGAATCTACAATTATTTATCAATGAAGATAAATCTTGGACACAATGTTGGAGAATGTAAGATCTCAGATGAGGTTGATTTTCAGTCTGATCTGACCAGAAAGACGAGAGTTATGTGCCCTTGAATTTGATAAAATTGCCATTTTTGGCTGTTGTTGACCTTGTTTACACTCTAGAATCTACAATAATTTAAAAAGAAATGTTGGGCACCATAAGAGCTCGGATGAGTTTGATTTTCACAACATTATTGACCATAAGTTCATATTCAGTCTTAAAGTCATAAATATCAATTGAATTGAACATAAGTGTTGCTCATATCATTTTGGCTCAGGTGAGCGATATAGGACCATCATGGTCCTCTTGTTTCAGGAATCACTGTGGGGGATATAGGAAACAAGCTAGCCTATTCTGCTATGGACAATGGGTTCTTGAGGTTTAACCATGTTCGGGTTCCAAGGGATGCAATGTTGATGCGATATTCAAAAGTAAGTCAACCCTTTCCCAAACGGCTAAAATTAAGATTTTTCTACAATTTTACAGGAATCACATTGGGGGATATAGGTAACAAATTGGGCTTTTCTAGTACGGACAATGGGTTCCTGAGGTTTAACCATGTTCGAGTACCAAGAGATGCAATGCTGATGAGATATGCAAGAGTAAGTTTCACTTTCTTAAAAAATCACTGTTTTGACATCATTGATAATAGCTTTGGGAAACAGTGAGACAGAAAAAAAATGCAAAACAGAGTGAAATTATAAAATAAAATGCCATCTAACTTTCAGAAACTTTCTTTTTTTTTTTAATGTCCAAAGGTTCGTATTACGTAATTATTCTAATAATTGCCCATATTCAAATAAACACCCACTCCCCAATTCTCATTTGAATATCAGTTATTTTAAGCACAATTTAAGCAAAAAAGAGTGATTTTGATAAACGCTCATCCACCAACTCCTGAAAAAAGTATAGTCAATTATAAACAAAGAGCATTACCAAAAGCAAGAAAAAATTTTTTTAGTCTGTTTCCAAAGAAAAAACTTCATTTCAAAATCGTATTCTGTATTCTTTGTAACAATGCTTTGCCAAATTATGCTTGCTTAATTTTCAGTCCATTAATTGACACTGGATCCCCATTATTTGACTATCAAATTATGACTAAATTAAAATATCTCTAATAAACACCCATCTACAACTTAACCATTGACCATGTTTCTAATAAACACAGGGTATTTATTAGAATATCTACGGTATGTTTCATACCCAATTGTCCATTCATCTGATGGCAATTTCTTATGTGCACAACTGCTTCCACAGTTTCAATTGGAATTTGATCAAACTTGCCACAATGAATCTCCATGGTGTCTAGTTGGGCATGTCACTGACTGTAAAAAGTCAGATAACTCTGTCATTCTTGAATTATCTGCTCTTGATTTAAAAAAAAATGGCCATTTGTATGCTCCCCGAAAAAATTTCGGGGGAGCATATAGTCGCCACGCTGTCCGTCCGTCCGTGTGTCTGTGTGTCCGTGTGTCCGTCCGTCCGTCCGTCCACAGCCATATCTCAGCAACCCTTGGACCAAATTCAATGAAACTTCACATGTGAACTCCCTGGGTCAATACCTAGGGACCTTTTTCTCCGTTTGTAAATTTAAGGCTGCGTCATGGAAAAAGGGGCCATAGTGTAAAAATTAGTTTTTCTCTTATTTCTCTTCATCTAATGGGCAGAATTTAATGAAATTTTGTGCTCATGTAATGAATAGGATGTTCTAGACCATATTCTATAAATAATGTGTGTACAAAAAAGCTGTCATGGGAAAAGGGGGCTTAATGTATGATAGTTTTTATTTTGTGACAAACACTTATTCGGGGAGCATAATCCGTCTGTGACGGCTCTTGTTTTTTTTATAAGCCCTCTCGGATGTGTATGTGCTGCTCTGCTAAGTTCTGGTTAACCCATTCCCAAACGACAAAATTTTAGGGTCATCCGATTTGAAAGCTGTTGCAGACAACAAAATAAATGTTGATAAAGGTAATATTTGTGTAAAATATAACATGGAAAATATTGAGACAAAAGGAGAAACTGCTGATTATCAGCAGTTTCTTCTTTTGTCTCAATGTTTTCCCAAGCTTTTTTGATCAGGGACGTCAAAACCAGGTCTTGTTTGGGATAGGGTTAAACTCACTTGACCACAAAATGCAAGTTGTCCTTTGATCAACCCTTATCATTAAATGATAAGTTATTTTATGTTGATCTAGGTAGAAAAAGATGGTACCTATTTTCACGGTGGGGATTGTGCATGCTGGGATGGATAACGAATACGGACAAAAATAATCTCGAATCTTGTCAATTATTTTGCAATAACTCCTTTATTTCTTTGTTGATTTTCAAAAGGTCTATTGCATGTACCCCGCCTTGAAAATCCCTTTCCTCGGATACATGGATTATTTGCGGTATCCTTTTAATTTTTCCGAAAATCGATCCCAACTGACCAGAAAATGAAATGATAACGACTACGGCAAAATAAGCCACGCTTCAGGTAGGGAATTGTGCAATATTTTTCTTATTTCTGTGTCAATTTTCAAGCGGTTTGTTGCATGTACCCCGCCTTACTGAGCGCTTTCCTCAGGTGTATTACTTATTTGGAAACTCCCCATATTTTTCCCAAAAATTGATCCCAACTGACCTGAAAAACGACCAGATTTTTTGTCGTTTTTCTGGTCGGTTGGGATCACTTTTCGCAAAAAGTACAAAAAGGTTTCGTGTAAAGCATACATTGGAGGAAGGAGCTCAGTAAGGCGGGGTACATGCAACAAACCGTTTTTTAATTGACGCAGAAATAAGGAAGTTATTGCAAAATGTCTTACCTGAAGCGAGGCAAATTTGTCCGTAGATTTACCCATCCCAGCATGCACAATCCCCACCGTGATATTCCACCGTCTAACAGTAAAATCACCTATGGTTCTATGTTCCCTATAAGAGCCAGTATTTGTGGTTTCTCAGTGCGCAGTTTGGCAAAGTGTGTTGTAATTGTTACTAGATAAAGTGCCATATTTATGATATTTAAATGATTTTTATACCCCCCAAATTCAATTTGGGGGGTATATAGGAGTCAGCTTGTCCGTTGGTCTGTCTGTCTGTCTGTCTGTCGGTCTGTCTGTCTGTTGGTCCGTCTGTTGGTTTTTTGTCCGCTCTATTTCTCCTAAACCACAAGTCCAATTTTATTCAAACCTCACATGTAAGCTCAATACCAAGGTGAGATGTGCATATTACATTTTGGTCACGGTCCAATGATTTTTCACGGAGTTATGGCCCTTGAGTGAAATTTCTTGTCCGCTCAATATCTCGGTAACTAATGGATGGATTTCAAAAAAACTTTACAGTTATGCTTAGTAGCTCTCAAATATGTGCATATCAAATTTTGGTGATGGTTCATTGATTTTTGACTGAGTTATGGCCCTTTGCTGAAAATTGCCATTTTACGCAAAATCAATGTGTGTTGATCGGTTTTTCAATTTTTTGTCCACTCTATTTCTCATAAACTATTGGACCAATTTTGTTCAAACTTCACATGTGAACTCATTACTAAGTTGAAATGTGCATACCAAAAAATTTTTCACGGTCCATTGATTTTTTACGGAGTTACGGCCCTTGAGTGAATTTTCTTGTCCGCTCAATTTCTCGGATACTAATGGACGGATTTCAAAAAAAACTTTACAGTTATGCTTAGTAGCTCTCAAATATGTGCATATCAAATTTTGGTGATGATTCATTGATTTTTGACTGAGTTATGGCCCTTTGCTGAAAATTGCCATTTTACGCAAAATCAATGTGTGTTGATCGTTTTTTCAATTTTTTGTCCACTCTATTTCTCGTAAACTATTGGACCAATTTTGTTCAAACTTCACATGTGAACTCATTACTAAGTTGAAATGTGCATACTAAAAAATTTTTTACGGTCCATTGATTTTTGACGGAGTTACGGCCCTTGAGTGAATTTTCTTGTCCGCTCAATTTTTCGGAAACTAATGGACGGATTTCAAAAATACTGTACAGTTATGCTTAGTAGCTCTCAAATATGTGCATATCAAATTTTGGTGATGATTCATTGATTTTTGACTGAGTTATGGCCCTTTGCTGAAAATTGCCATTTTACGCAAAATCAATGTGTGTTGATCGGTTTTTCAATTTTTTGTCCACTCTATTTCTCATAAACTATTGGACCAATTTTGTTCAAACTTTACATGTGAACTCATTACTAAGATGAGATGTGCATACTAAAAAAATTTTCACGGTCCATTGATTTTTGACGGAGTTACGGCCCTTGAGTGAATTTTCTTGTCCGCTCAATTTCTCGAAAATTAAAGGACGGATTTCAAAAAAAACTTTACAGTTATGCTTAGTAGCTCTCAAATATGTGCATATCAAATTTTAGTGATGATTCATTGATTTTTGACTGAGTTATGGCCCTTTGCTGAAAATTGCCATTTTACGCAAAATCAATGTGTGTTGATCAGTTTTTCAATTTTTTGTCCACTCTAATTCTCATAAACTTTTAAACCAATTTTGTTCAAACATCACATGTGAACTCATTACTAAGTTGAGATGTGCATACTAAATTTTTTTCACGGTCCATTGATTTTTGACGGAGTTATGGCCCTTGAGTGAATTTTCTTGTCCACTTTATTTCTTGGAAACTAATGGACGGATTTCAAAAAAAACTTTACAGTTATGCTTAGTAGCTCTCAAATATGTGCATATCAAATTTTGGTGATGATTCATTGATTTTTGACTGAGTTATGGCCCTTTGCTGAAAATTGCCATTTTACGCAAAATCAATGTGTGTTGATCGTTTTTTCAATTTTTTGTCCACTCTATTTCTCATAAACTATTGGACCAATTTTGTTCAAACTTCACATGTGAACTCATTACTAAGTTGAAATGTGCATACTAAAAAATTTTTTACGGTCCATTGATTTTTGACGGAGTTACGGCCCTTGAGTGAATTTTCTTGTCCGCTCAATTTTTCGGAAACTAATGGACGGATTTCAAAAATACTGTACAGTTATGCTTAGTAGCTCTCAAATATGTGCATATCAAATTTTGGTGATGATTCATTGATTTTTGACTGAGTTATTGCCCTTTGCTGAAAATTGCCATTTTACGCAAAATCAATGTGTGTTGATCGGTTTTTCAATTTTTTGTCCACTCTATTTCTCATAAACTATTGGACCAATTTTGTTCAAACTTTACATGTGAACTCATTACTAAGTTGAGATGTGCATACTAAAAAAAATTTCACGGTCCATTGATTTTTGACGGAGTTACGGCCCTTGAGTGAATTTTCTTGTCCGCTCAATTTCTCGAAAATTAAAGGACGGATTTCAAAAAAAACTTTACAGTTATGCTTAGTAGCTCTCAAATATGTGCATATCAAATTTTAGTGATGATTCATTGATTTTTGACTGAGTTATGGCCCTTTGCTGAAAATTGCCATTTTACGCAAAATCAATGTGTGTTGATCAGTTTTTCAATTTTTTGTCCACTCTAATTCTCATAAACTTTTAAACCAATTTTGTTCAAACATCACCTGTGAACTCATTACTAAGTTGAGATGTGCATACTAAATTTTTTTCACGGTCCATTGATTTTTGACGGAGTTATGGCCCTTGAGTGAATTTTCTTGTCCACTTTATTTCTTGGAAACTAATGGACGGATTTCAAAAAAAACTTTACAGTTATGCTTAGTAGCTCTCAAATATGTGCATATAAAATTTTGGTGATGATTCATTGATTTTTTTACTGAGTTATGGCCCTTTGCTGAAAATTGCCATTTAACGCAAAATCAATGTGTGTTGATCGTTTTTTCAATTTTTTGTCCACTCTATTTCTCATAAACTATTGGACCAATTTTGTTCAAACTTCATGTGAACTCATTACTAAGTTGAAATGTGCATACTAAAAATTTTCCACGGTCCATTGATTTTTGACGGAGTTACGGCCCTTGAGTGAATTTTCTTGTCCGCTCAATTTCTCGGACACTAAAGAACAGATTTCAAAAAGACTTTAGAGTTATGCTTAGTAGCTCTCAAATATGTGCATATCAAATTTTGGTGATGATTCATTGATTTTTGACTGAGTTAAGGCCCTTTGCTGAAAATTGCCATTTTACGCAAAATCAATGTGTGTTGATCGGTTTTTCAATTTTTTGTCCACTCTATTTCTCATAAACTATTGGACCAATTTTGTTCAAACTTCACATGTGAACTTATTACTAAGTTGAGATGTGCATACTAAAAAAATTTCCACGGTCCATTGATTTTTGACGGAGTTATGGCCCTTGAGTGAATTTTCTTGTCCGCTCAATTTCTCAGAAACTAAAGGACGGATTTCAAAAAAAAACTTTACAGTTATGCTAAATAGCTCTCAAATATGTGCATAATAAATTTTGGTGATGATTCATTGATTTTTGACTGAGTTATGGCCCTTTGCTGAAAATTGCCATTTTACGCAAAATCAATGTGTGTTGATCGGTTTTTTCAATTTTTTGTCCACTCTATTTCTCATAAACTATTAGACCAATTTTGTTCAAACATCACATGTAAACTCATTACTAAGATGAGATGTGCATACTAAATTTTTTGTACGGACCATTGATTTTTGACGGAGTTACGGCCCTTGAGTGAATTTTCTTGTCCACTCAATTTCTTGGAAATTAATGGACGGATTTCAAAAAAACTTTACAGTTATGCTTAGTAGCTCTCAAATATGTACATATCAAATTTTGGTGATGATTCATTGATTTTTGACTGAGTTATGGCCCTTTGCTGAAAATTGCCATTTAACGCAAAATCAATGTGTGTTGATCGGTTTCTCAATTTTTTGTCCACTCTATTTCTCATAAACTATTGGACCAATTTTTTTCAAACTTCACATGTGAACTCATTACTAAGATGAGATGTGCATACTAAAAAAATTTTCACGGTCCATTGATTTTTGACGGAGTTACGGCCCTTGAGTGAATTTTCTTGTCCGCTCAATTTCTCGGAAATTAAAGGACGGATTTCAAAAAAACTTTACAGTTATGCTTAGTAGCTCTCAAATATGTGCATATAAAATTTTGGTGATGATTCATTGATTTTTGACTGAGTTATGGCCCTTTGCTAAAAATTGCCATTTTACACAAAATCAATATTTGTTGATCGGTTTTTCAATTTTTTGTCCACTCTATTTCTCATAAACTATTAGACCAATTTTGTTCAAACATCACATGTGAACTCATTACTAAGTTGAGATGTGCATACTAAATTTTTTCCACGGTCCATTGATTTTTGACGGAGTTATGGCCCTTGAGTGAATTTTTTTGTCTACTCAATTTCTTGAAAACTAATGGACGGATTTCAAAAAAACTTTACAGTTATGCTTAGTAGCTCTCAAATATGTGCATGAAATTTTGGTGATGATTCATTGATTTTTGACTGAGTTATGGCCCTTTGCTGAAAATTGCCATTTTACGCAAAATCAATGTGTGTTGATCGGTTTTTCAATTTTTTGTCCACTCTATTTCTCATAAATTATTGGACCAATTTTGTTCAAACATCACTTGTGAACTCATTACTAAGTTGAGATGTGCATACTAAAAAAATTTCCACGGTCCATAGATTTTTGATGGAGTTACGGCCCTTGAGTGAATTTTCCTGTCCGCTCAATTTCTCGAAAACTAATGGACGAATTTTAAAAAGACTTTAGAGTTATGCTTAGTAGCTCTCAAATATGTGCATATTAAATTCTTGTGATGTTTCATTGATTATTGACTGAGTTATGGCCTTTTGCTGAAAATTGCCATTTTACGCGAAATCAATGTGTGTTGATCGGTTTTTCAATTTTTTGTCCACTCTATTTCTCATAAACTTTTGAATCAATTTTGTTCAAACTTCACATGTGAACTCATTACCACGTTGAGATGTGCATATTATATTTTGGTCATGGTCCATTGATTTTTGACGGAGTTACGGTCCTTGAGTGAATTTTCTTGTCCGCTCAATTTCTCGAAAAGTAATGGATGGATTAAAAAAAAAATTACAGTTATGCTTATTGGCTCTCAAATATGTGCATATAAAATTTTGGTGATGATTCGTTGATTTTTGAATGAGTTATGGCCTTTTGCTGAAAATTGCCATTTTACGCAAAATTAATGTGTGTTGATTGTTTTTTCATTTTTTTGTTCACTCTATTTCTCATAAACTGCTGGACCAATTTTATTCAACCTTCACATGTGAACTAATTACTAAGTGTAGATGTGCATATTTTATTTTGGTTATGGTCCATTGATTTTTGACCGAATTATGGCCCTTGAGTGAATTTTCTTGTACGTTCAATTTCTAGAAAAGTGATAGATGGATTTCAAAGATATTTTACAGTAATTCTTAGTAGCTCTCAAGTATGTGCATACCAAATATTTGTAATGGTTCATTGATTTTTGACTGAGTTATGGCCCTTTGTTGAAAATTGGCATTTTTCGCAACATTAACATGTGTTGATCAGTTTGTTGATTTTTTTTCTGCTTTATTTCTCCTTAACTACTGGACGAATTTTGTTCAAAGTTCACATGTAAACTTATTACAAAGTGAAGATTTGCATCTTCTATTTTGGTCATGGTCTATTGATTTTTCACAGAGTTATGGCCTTTGAGTGAATTTTCTTGTTTTTCACAGGGTTATGGCCCTTGAGTGAATTTTCTTGTCCGCTCAATTTCTTGGCAATTAATGGATGGATTTCAAAAAAACTTTACAGTTATGCTCAGTAGCTGTCAAATATGTGCATATCAAATTTTGGTTATGGTTCATTGATTTATGACAGAATTATGGTCCTTTGTTGAAAATAAGCAATGTTTGCAACATTGACTTGTGTTGGTCAGTCTGTTTTTTTGTTTGCTCTTTTTCTCAATTGATCATTGCACAGTTTATAGGAAATGTACATCTCAAAATGCGCAAACACAGCACTTTTGGGGGGTATGATCACTTTCAGTGATATTCTAGTTTATCTAATTTTGATTTAGGTAGAAAAAGACGGGACCTATATTCCACCCTCTAACAGTAAAATCACCTATGGTTCCATGGTCCTTATACGTGCAAGTATTTGTGGAATGTCAGGCCGTAATTTGGCAAAGTGTGCAGTAATTGCTACAAGATATAGTGCCGTGAGGAGACAGACCGAAATCAGACCAGGGTAAGTAGGAAATTTAGAAATTAAAAAAAATGTTTTACTGATTTTAAAATTTATGAATGTTTGCAAAGTCACATATCTAAAACACGATGTATAATCATGTGACTATGAATTTGCGATAATCTTCAATAATTTTGTTAATACTTGACCAATTTGAATTGGGTTTGAAGCAGAGAAGTTGGGAAAATGTCAGAAATAAGCTGTATGTGATAGATTTTTCAAAAATCAACTGATGAAAATGTTATTGAAGATAAACCAAAATTTTGGTTTATCTTCAATAATTTTTTTATCAGTTGATTTTTCAAAAATTCAACATATTCATCTAATGTGTGACGTCTGTCCACCTTCTCTGCTTCAAACCGAATTCAAATCGGTCCCGTAACAACAAAATTATTGAAGATTTTCTGAAATTGTTGCATCACGTGATTATCCACCGTGTAAAAGTAGTTATCTGTCACACTGCTTTAGACATCACTTTGTGAATTTAGCATCAAATAGCGGAAAAGGTTTACCAAACAATTGGTTTAATCATATCCATGACCAGACATCAAAATTCTAGACATGTCAGAATTCAAAGATGTTGCAGACAACAATGTCAACTTTTCAAGTGAAAATTTTTTAGATACTTTAGTCTTTTTTTATAGAAAACATTGTGGAAAATGAGGAAATTGCTTGTCACAAGCAATTTCTTCATTTTCCACATTGTTTTCCATAGCCTTTAATTTGTGGGACTTCAAAATGGGTAAATATGTGGGAATGGTTTGGCAAAATGTGCTGTGTTTGCAACCAAATATAGTACCACTATTAGGAGACAGATTGAAATCAGACCAGAATAAGTAGAAAGTGTCAGTGTTGCATCTCAATGTGTTACATCAATTTGAAAAACTTTAATCTGGTCTATGTCTGATGCGCTTGATTTTTCACACATGGATATTTCCCATCAAGACCTTACATTTCGGACCATGATCTGTGTCTTTAACTTTGCAGTTTGGCCTACTATTAGAAATTTTTAACCTGATCTGTATTTCATGCACAATTAGATTTATTATACCCCCACCTACGAAGTAAAGGGGAGTTTATTGGTTTAACCATGTCTGTCTGTCTGTTTGTCTGTCCCATAGACTTTTTTCGTTTCCGTGATCTAACTCAAGAACACCTTGCCCCAGGTTCATGAAACTTTACACTGCTGTTGCCCTTGACACAAGAAGGTGCCCTAACTTTTTGGGTCACTTAGATAAAAGGTCAAAGTCACAATTTGACTTTGTTTGCAATAGGTTTCTGGGATCTAACTCGAGAACTCTTTAACCTAGGATCATAAAACTTTACACAGTTGTAGCCCATTGAGTACCCAAAACATAGGGTTTCATTGATAATGAATTGAATATTTCATTTCGAAAAGTCAATGCCCCCTCTTATCTCTAGCTCTAATTATTGTGATGATTACAGGGGAGAAGAACCTCAGGTGCTCGATTACCAAACACAACAAGAGAAGTTATTCCCCATGATAGCCGCAGCCTACGCATTCTTTGTGACGGGAAATCTGATGATGGTAGAATACTTCAGAATCAGTCAAAATATTGAAGAGGGAAATATGGAGGAGATGCAAGTGGTTCGTACTTTTTTAGCTCACCTGAGCACGAAGTGCTCAAGGTGAGCTATTGTGGTCACTCAATGTCCGTCGTCCGTCCGTCTGTCTGTCCGTCTGTATGTCAACAATTTGGTGTTAACACTCTAGCATCCACAAAAGTTGGCCAATCTTGATCAAACTTGGTCAAAGCAAGTATGGTCATAAGTTCTTGGATGAGTTCGATTATGGGCCTGATCGGACCTGGAAGTCAGGAGTTATTTGCCCTTGAACGTAAAAAATAGCTAGTTTTGACTTTGTTTACACTCTAGCATCTCCAATTATTAAGCAATCAAGACAAAACATGGACATAATGTTGGAGACCATAAGATCTTGCATGAGTTGGATTTTCAGTCTGATCTGATCAGAATGACGAGAGTTATGTGCCCTTGAATTTGACAAAATTGCCATTTTCGGCAGTTTTCAACCTTGTTTACACTCTAGAATCTACAATTATTGACAAATCAAGACAAAATTTGATCGCAATGTTTGGGATCATAAGATATTGGATGAGTTCAATTTTCAGTCTGATCTGAACAGAAAGTCCAGAGTTACATGCCCTTGAATTTGATGAAATTGCCATTTTCGGCTGGTTTCGACCTTGTTAACACTCTAGAATCTACAATTATTAATCAATCAATACAAAACTTGGACACAATGTTGGGGACCATAAGATCTCAGATGAGTTTGATTTTCAGTCTGATCTGAACAGAAAGTCTAGAGTTACATGCCCTTGAATTTGATGAAATTGCCATTTTCGGCTGGTTTCGACCTTGTTAACACTCTAGAATCTACAATTATTAATCGATCAATACAAAACTTGGACAAAATGTTGGGGACCATAAGATCTCAGATGAGTTTGATTTTCAGTCTGATCTGAACTGAAAATCTAGAGTTACATGCCCTTGAACTTTATAAAATTGCCATTTTCGGCTGGTTTCGTCCTGGTTAATACTCTAGAATCTTCAATTGTTAATCAATCAAGACAAAACTTGGACACAATGTTTGGGATCATAAGGTCTGGGATGTGTTTGATTTTCAGTCTGATCTGATCAGAAAGTCGAGAGCTATGTGCCCTTGAATTTGACAAAATTGCCGTTTTTGACTTTTCGACCTTGTTTACGCTCTAGAATCTACAATTATTGACCAATCAAGACCAATTTTGGACACAATGTTGGAGACCATAATATCTTTGATAAGTTAGATTTTCACTTTGATCGGACCAGAAAGTATAGAGTTATGTGCCCTTGAATTTGATAGAATTGCCATTTTCGGCTGTTTTTGACCTTGTTTACACTCTAGAATCTACAATTATCAATAAATAAAGACAAAACTTGGACACAATGTTTACAGTTGGGCACCATAAGATCTCGTTTAAGTTGGATTTTCAGACGTTATTGACCATAAGTTCGTTCTCAGTCTGAAAGTCATAAATATTAATTGAATTGAACAAAAGTGTTGCTCATATCATTTTGGTTCAGGTGAGCGATATAGGACCATCATGGTCCTCTTGTTTTTTTTTCCTTCAATTTTTTCCCAAACAAGACCAGATTTTGATGTCCCTAATAAAAATGGATTTGGAATATATTGAGGCAAAAGATGAAAATGCTGACAACCAGCATTTTCTTCTTTTGCCTCAATATTTTCAGTGCTATTTTGTTCACAATTTTCCCAACGATAATGCCTTTGGATACTCAACAAGATAAAGGCTTTGGAAAACATTGTGAAAAATGAAGAAATTGCTTGTCACAATGCATTCTTTGTGACAGGGAATCAGATGATGGTAGAATACTTCAGAATCAGTCAAAATATTGAAGAGGGAAATATGGAAGAGATGCAAGTGGTTCGTACTTTTTGTCTTTTTTAGTGCCACTGTTCATAGAATAGGAGAGGCTATTCCAGACACCCTGGTGTTGGAGTCAGCGTAATGCTTTGGTTAAGGTTGTACCGGCAAGTGTTCATATCTCTCTTTCTATTCATGCTATTACTTGGAAACTTTGATCATGCTTTTGTGACCATTTTATCAGCTTTTAGGCAAATATTAATTACTCTGACATTTAATTTAGTGGAATTTTAACCCATTTCAGACTTTTTTGGAATTTTTCAATATCCAGCCATTGGTAGTCGCTTTTCGCTGTCCTCTGACAGCTCTTGTACAAAACTCTCTCATATCAAGCCCATGTTTTTAAGCTAGCATTTTGGCATACCAAGGGTGAAATCTATTATTGTATGTTGTGTATGTATTTACTTGGTGAATTTAGTCTGATTTTCTTGGCAAGTCTACTGTGATAAACGTTTTCATTCGACGTGATTCCAATCAAATGGCTCAACACATCTATTTGTCATACAATTCATGGCAATGGGGCGGGAATTTCTCTTTAGAAAATGACATTGATTTTTTTTATCTACAGCTACATGCCTGAGCAGCTGGCTTGAAAGGCCTGTCGTACGATGTAGCCAGTAGTGGGATGTAAAGCTTGCGGCGGTCACAATTATTATGCCCCCTTTCGAAGAAAAAGGGGGTATATTGTTTTGCAAGTGTCGGTCGGTCAGTCGGTCAGTAGGTCGGTCGGTCCGTCGGTCTGTCCGTAGACCAAATCTTGTCTGGAGCATAACTCGAAACGTATTAAAGGTAGAATCATGAAACTTAACAGGTGGATAGATCTCATTATGGAGAGGTGCAGTGCACAAGAACTGTAACTCTGCCGATCAGATTTTTGAGTTATTGCCCTTTGTTGATTTTATAACTTGATTCTTGTCCGGAGCATAACTCAAAAAGTATGTAAGGTAGAATCATGAAACTTTACAGGTGGATAGATCTCATTGTGGAGAGGTGCAGTGCACAAGAACCGTAACTCTACCGATCAAAATTTTTGAGTTATTGCCTTTTGTTGATTTTCAAACTTGATTCTTGTCCGGAGCATAACTCAAAAAGTATGTAAGGTAGAATCATGAAACTTTACAGGTGGATAGATCTCATTGTGGAGAGGTGCAGTGCACAAGAACCGTAACTCTGCCAATCAAATTTTTGGAGTTATTGCCCTTTGTCGATTTTCAACCTTGATTCTTGTCCGGGGCATAACTCAAAAAGTATGTTAGGTAGAATCATGAAACTTTACATGTGGATAGATCTCATTATGGAGAGGCGCAGTGCACAAGAACTGTAACTCTGCTGATCATATTTTTGGAGTTATTGCCCTTTGTTGATTTTCAAACTTGATTCTTGTCCGAAGAATAACTCAAAAATTATGTAAGGTAGAATCATGAAACTTTACAGGTTAATAGCTCTTATTATGGAGAGGTGCAGTGCACAAGAACTGTAACTCTGCTGATCATATTTTTTGGAGTTATTGCCCTTTGTTGATTTTAAATTTTTATTCTTGTCCGGAGCACAACTCAAAAAGTATGTAAGGTAGAATCATGAAACTTTACATGTGGATAGATGTCATTATGGAGAGGTGCAGTGCACAAGAATCGTAACTCTTGCAATCAAAATTTTGGAGTTATTACCCTTTGTTGATTTTATAACTTGATTCTTGTCTGGAGCACAACTCTAAAAGTATGTAAGGTAGAATCATGAAACTTTACAGGTTGATAGATTTCATCATGGAGAGGTGCAGTGCACAGAAACCATAACCTTGCCGATGAAATTCTTGGAGTTATTGCTCTTTGTTGAATTTACACTTAATTCTTAAAATTGCCTATATCTCATGTCTTTTTACACATACAGGCTTGGTATCTCACACATAGATACTTCCTATCAACATCGTTCACATTTGACCATGACCTTGGGCATTGTGACCTTGGCCTTGGAGTTTGACCTACTTTAAAAAAAATTAAACCGGGCATATAGTTCAAGACCTATTACACATACAGCCTTGATATTTCACACATGGACACCTCCTACCAAGACCTTTCACAATTGACCATGACTTTGGACCTTGTGACCTTGACCCTGGAGTTTGACCTACTTTTTAGCTCACCTGAGCACAACATGCTCAAGTGAGCTATTGTGATCACCTTTTGTCCGGCGTCCGGCGTCCGTCAACAATTTCTTTAAATGACATCTCCTCCTAAACTACTTGGCCAATTTCAACCAAACTTGGCAGGAATGTTCCTTATGTGACCCCCTTTCAGAATTGCTAAAAGAATTGAAATCCATAAAAAAACTCTGGTTGCCAGGGCAACAGAAAAGGAGAAATTTGACTGAATCTCAATACTACCTTTGAACGACATCTCCTCCTAAACTACTGGGCCAATTTCAAGTAAACTTAGCAGGAATATTCCTTAGGTGACCCCCTTTCAGAATTGCTAAAAGAATTGAAATCCATAAAAAACTCTGGTTGCCATGGCAACAGAAAAGGAGAAATTTGACTGAATCTCAATACTACCTTTAAACGACATCTTCTCTTAAACTACTGGGCCAATTTCAACCAAACTTGGCAGGAATGTTCCTTAGGTGACCCCCTTTCAGAATTGCTAAAAGAATTGAAATCCATATAAAACTCTGGTGGAGAAATTTGACAGAATCTCATTACTATCTTTGAACGATATCTCCTCCGTAACTACTGGGCCAATTTCAACCAAACTTGGCAGGAATGTTCCTTAGGTGACCCCCTTTCAGAATTGCAAAAAGAATTGAAATCCATAAAAAACTCTGGTTGCCATGACAACAGAAAAGGAGAAATTTGACTGAATCTAAATACTATCTTTGAACGACATCTTCTCCTAAACTACCTGGCCAATATCAACCAAACTTGGCAGGAATGTTCCTTAGGTGACTCCCTTTCAGAATTGCAAAAAGAATATGAAATCCATAAAAAAAACTCTGTTGCCATGGCAACAGAAAAGGAGAAATTTGACTGAATCTCAATACTATCTTTGAACGACATCTTCTCCTAAACTGCCTGGCCAATATCAACCAAACTTGGCAAAAATATTCCTTGGAAGGTCCTCTTTAAGAATTGCTAAAAGAATTGAAATTGACTAAAAACTCTGGTTGCCATGGCACCAGAAAATGAGAAATTTGACTAATTCTCAATAATTTCTTTGAACAACATCTCCTCCTAAACTACTCGGCCAATTTCAACCAAACTTGGCAGAAATATTTCTTAGGAGGTTCCTTTTAAAAATTGCTAAAAGAATTGAAATCCTTTAAAAGCTCTGGTAGCCAAGGCAACAGAAAAGGAGATTTTTTACCAAATCTCAATGACATCGTTGAATGATATCCTAAACTAACAGGCTAATTTCCACCAAACTAGGCATAAATATTCCTTAGGAGGTCACATTTAGAAAATTGCTAATTGGATGAAACTTCATATTTCAGTTACATGTGATATTGCACTGAGGTAGTTTTCTGGGATTTCTATGGTTTGAAATCGCATAGCGGCGTTCATATGATCTTTGACCCTTTATTGCATTACCTATAAGAAATCTGATCTGTTATAAAACCCCATCTCAGGTGAGCGACCTTGGGCCAACGGCCCTCTTGTTTAAAACTTTAACCTGGCCGATATATCATGTCCTTTTACACATACAGCCTTGATATTTGACACATGGAAACCACCAACCAAGACCTATCACATATGACTATGACCTTGGACCTTGTGACCCTGACCTTGGACTTTGACCTACTTCTATGATACATTAAGCTGGCCTATATTTCATGTCATTTTACACATACAGCCTTGATATTTGACACATGGACACCTACGACCAAGACCTTTCACATTTGACCATGACCTTGGACCTTGTGACCTTGACCTTGGTGTTTGACCTACTTCTATAATACATTAACCTGGCCTATATTTCATGTCATTTTACACATACAGCCTTGATATTTCACACGTGGTCACTTCCAACCAGGACATTTCCATTTTGACCATAACCTTGGACCTTGACCTTGGAGTTTGACCTACTTTTAAAATACTTAAACTAGGCCTATATCTCGTGTCCTGTTACCTATACAGTCTCGATATTTTATTCACATGGACACCTACTACCAAGACCTTTCACATTTTACCATGACCTTGACCTGTGTGACCTTGACCTTTGATTTTTACATACTTTTAGAAATCTTTAACCTAGCCTTTATCTTATATCTTATTACACCTACAGCCTTGATATTTCACACATAGACACCTCCTACCAAGACCTTTCACATTTGACCATGACCTTGAATATTGCAACCTTGACCTTGGAGTTTGACCTACTTAAAAAAACTTAAACTAGGCAAATATCATATCATGTCCTTTTACACCTACAGCCTTGATATTTCATACATGGATATCTCCAACCAAGACCTTTCACATTTGACCATGACCTTGACCTTGGCATTTGGCCTACTTTTAAAAACTTTAACCTGGCCTATGTTTCATTTTACTTTTATGTATACAGCCTTGATATTTCACACATAGACACCTCCTACCAAGACCTTTCATATTTGACCATGACCTTGGACCTTGTTAACTTGACCTTGGACTTTGACCTACATCAAATGTAGGCCCTTGAGGGGGCATATATGTTTTACAAACATCTCTTGTTTTTTCCCTATGATTCAAATTTTCTTTTGGAAATGACATTAGATTTGTCTGCAAGCACTTTTGATTTAGTCAAGGGTTAAACAATCAGTCGTCAAATTACTTTCTTTCTTTACAGTTACATGCCTTAGCCGCTGGTTTGAAGGCACTGTCGTCTGATGTAGCAAGTAATGGGATGGACCTCCTGCGTAAAGCTTGCGGCGGTCACGGATACACGCATGCAAGTGGGATCCCTAAAATATGGGGCTTTACAACCCCGGCTTGTACTTATGAAGGAGAAAATACTGTCATGTACCTACAATGTGGAAGGTAAAGCAGTCATTATAATTATGTTTGTAGTGTTGCATTATATTGCCGTCTGTTTGTTTGTCCATCAGCCTTACCATACATCTGTTTAGTAGCATAAATTCATATTACATGTATTTGTTGTATAACAATGGAAAATGTATTCATGTTTAAATTTACAAACAGAACTTTTATGACCCCGTTTCTAAAGATCGGGGGTGGCGTATGTATTGTATTACCTTTGTCTGTTTGTCTGTACGTCCATCTGTCTGTTTGTCTATCCGTCTGTCTGTCAGTCCGGACAACCATTATGCATACAAATCTCAAATTTGGTATGTAAACTTCTTCCAATAGTATCTATCTGCTCCATGTAATGTGACCTTCATCAAGGTCATCTTTAACCAGTGGCGGATCCAGGATTTCTGTAAGGGGGGTTCGATTATCAATAAGGGGCAGTTCGTTTTCCTGTTATTATACAATTTTGACTCAATTTTTGCATAAAAATGAAATAATTTGGCTTCAGAGGGGGTTCGTTTGAACTCCCCGAACCCCCTTTGGATCCGCCACTGCTTTAACCCTTATCAACCCTTATCATGAAAACTTAGCATGAAAACTTAACGTAAAAACTTAGTGTTGGCCTTTCCTCCAAAAGTATTCGAGATACAAACCTCAAATAATATGTATCCTTCTTTCAATGATATTAGGTTTAGAGGGTCAAGGTCATCCATGTAGATCAAGATCAAATATCAATTAAGGTCATAATTATAGGAAAATGGCCATTTCCGGGGCATTTGTGTTTCACAAACACATCTTGTTGTAAATGTTTTAATATTACAGGGCCCTGAATTATCTATTTGAGTCGGGATTTAAATAATATAGTCCCTTATAGCATTTTAAACACTTATGTTGCAAGATTAGACTGTGCCTAAGTTGAATCTGACATAGATCCGAGCTTCTCTCAGAAGGTTGTTACACATCATGGAGAAGCTATTAGAAAACAATATTGTTCTTGATTATACTGTATGTATACAACTGTATGTATACACAGACTGATTTGGAACCTTGTTGGGCTCAAAAGCTTTAACCCATTCCCAAATGGCCAAATGTTAGGTTGATCTAATTCAAAAGCTGCTGGCGACGACAGAATAGATGTTAATACATGTTAGACATGTCTATTATTTAGCCAAGAAAATATTGAGGCAAAAGGAGAAAATGCTGATCATCAGCATTTTCTTCTATTGCCTCAATGTTTTCCCAAACCTCCTTTTCTGGATACATCAAAACCAGGTCTTGTTTAGGAAAGGTTTAGGGGCCTTTTCTCAGATCCCTCCCCCTATATTTTTAGATACCTCATAAAATGCTATGAAATGGTGGTTGGTGGGAAAACCCTGCCAGGGGCCATGGAGTACCTCAGTAAGCCAGGGAAAAGGGCCAGCACTCTAAACAGTCAACTAGAGTTATCTGACTTGACTGAGGATTGTTTTGGACAGGGTTAAGCTGAGACTGATCTCGATCCAATGTAGTCTTAAATTCAACAAATTCTTGTTTTGTCTATCACTGCTTCGCTATTTTCACAAAGCTTTTCAAAATACAACATCTACATTATCATTCCTTAAACCCTATGTTGTGAGTACTCATTGGAATCGTCTCATCAAGACGATTCAAATGAGTACCCACAACATAGGGTTTAGACTTCAAATAACAAATCTAGAATACCTTTACCGTATCTTATCTGTAGTTTCATTTTCAGATACCTTATAAAATGCTATGAGATGGTGGTTGGTGGTAAAACTCTGCCAGGGGCCATGGAGTACCTCAGTAAGCCAGGGAAAAGGGCCAGCACTCTAAACAGCCAACTAGAGTTATCTGACTTGGTTGATGCTTATGAACATGTTGCTGCAAGGTTTGTAGATCTAAAAAAAAAAATAGCAGAATAAGCTTTTCAGAAATAACTTTGAAATTTTATGATGCTTCAACTGCTGCATATTGCAAAATTGGTGTGTATAAAATTGGAATTTGTGTAATTATTTTGATGTGCTGTATGTTGCACATTTGTTGTCAAGAAATATGGAATTTATGTTCATTGTAGTGTAAAAAAAAGGATAAAAAGCTAGGTCTTTGTTAGCCTTAAGGCATATTGTTTATCCCTACTTGTATCCAATTTACGTGAAACAGCTTTGACATTTAGTTGTCTTTTTTGCATATCCTTTCAAACAAGGTCAAGATTGTAGATAATGACCGAAAATCAAGGTCATGTTTTTGAAAAAAACCAAAATAATTCATTAAATAACCTGTTCACTCCTTTTCAACCATATGCCATTCTTCTTGTGGCAAGATCTCTCTTTGATAACAAGATGAAAGTAGTAGGTTGAGATCAAATTTCAAGGTCTTGATCATTTTCGATAAATTGCTATGATTGAGAGATACCCAGGTTTTCCACAAACATATCTTCATTCTATTTAAGGTTAGTGAAAGTTGCTGCTCAGCGTGTCAAGTCACAGATGGACTCTGGGGCTGATATACAAGCTGCCAGGAACCAGTCTGGTGTATTGATTGTCAAAGCTGCTGCGGTAAGTCACTTTCAACAATTTCCATATTTATAGGGAAAACATCTAGACTTGTCAAAAATATCTTTTTTAAAACTAAATTGTAGAAGTAGATCTACATATTGCTGGTCATCTGTATGTCTTTTCTGCTTCTATGTATTTTGAATTTTACTGAAATCTGTCATAGTCAATAGTTTTAGGAAATGGTTTAGGAATATCATATTTTGTGATATTGTACCAATATTTTTTACCAAGTGTGGTGCCTAAAAACAAAATACAATTCCTTTTGATAATGCTTTGTTGGCAAAAATTTAATGCAGTGGCGGATCCAGAGAGGTTTCGGGAGGTTGAAACCCCCTCTGTTCCCTAATAATTTCACATTCATATAGAAATTCAGTCAAAATTGCGTAATAAGTGGAAAACAAACCTCCCTATTTGTAAACTCGAACCACTTTCACAGAAATAATAAATCCACAGCAGGGGAAGGGTGACAGGATCCTTCAACCACCCCTCTGGATCTGCACACGAATTTGGACCAAGTCCAAAATTTTGTTATTTGTTAATTGTTTCTATTCAGGCACATAGTCGAGCATTTGCAGTGAAGACATTTGTTGAATTTGCTGAATATTCGATTTCTGACCCAGATGTTACCAAGGCAATACAAACTCTGTGTAAACTATTTGCTGTTCATGGAATACTGGCAAATTTGGGAGACTTTTTGCAGGTTTGTAAAGTTTCTTTAGAAAAGTGGGGAATCACTTGACACAATTATCTACAAAATGATTGTCAATAATTCTATTAATATGTGATCAATTTAATTTTGATTTGAAGAATTGAAGGAAGGAAAATGTTGAAAAGTTGCTTGATGTAGTTAATCTTAAAAATCTGCTGATAAAAAAGTTATTGATGGCAAAGAAAATTTTGATGATCAGTAAATTGTACGGTTTGTAAATGATGAAATAATGCATTTTAAAAAGTCATTATTATCTTTCATCTGTTGCCCTGCAATGTGTCTTACTATTTTTATGCTCCCCGAAGGGATTATAGTCTATATTATAGTCGCCGCTTTGTCTGTTCATCCGTCCGTCCGTCCTGTCCGTCCGTCCGGAGGGATTTCTCCATAACCCTTGGGCCAAATCAAATGAAACTTACCATGTGAACTCCCTATGACATAATGCTGATGTATTTTCCCGGTTTTGGGATTTGAGGGCTCGTCATGGGAAAAGGGGACTTAAGGTAAAATACAGTTTTTCTGTAATTCATCCTAGTCTAATGGTCAGAATTTGATGAAATTTCATATTTGAGTAGCAAATCAGATGCTCTTGACAATAAATTGCTCTCCATGGCATACATTTATTGTGACAATGCCTTATTCGGGGTGCATTGTCCGTCTCTGACGGCTCTTGTTTCTTTAGGATGGCTTCATATCTAGTGAACAAGCAGAGATGCTGTCCAACAGGCAGTTAGATTTGTTGAAGAAGCTGCGACCAAATGCCGTAGCTCTCGTCGATGCATTTGATTACCAAGACCATAATATTATTATCTTACCTATATTATTGGTATATGTAATAACAAATTATCAATATGTCTTACTATTTTCTTCTACAGGATGGCTATTTATCTGGTGAACAGGCAGAAATGCTGACCAACAGGCAGTTGGACTTGTTCAAGGAGTTACGACCAAATGCTGTTGCTCTCGTCGATGCCTTTGATTATCCGGACCATGTCTTGCAGAGCTGTCTGGGTCGATATGATGGCAATGTGTATGAAGCTTTGTACGAATATGCAAAAGGATCTCCCCTGAATAGCAGTGATGTAAGTTGTATTTGAGCTTGTATCAAGTATACAGACCTTAACACATTACCAAATGATAAAATTTTAAGCTTATCCAAATTGAAAGTAGTTGCAGACAACAATTTCAATGTGATAAACTTTTTGAAAATTTTCAACTTTGGGGGTAGAAAACATTTTTGGTAAATGAAGAAATTGCTTGTCATAAGTAAAGAATTTCTTCATTTTCCACATTGTTTTCCAAAGCCTCTACCTTATGAAGTGACAAAAGGGGTCAATAGTAGTAAAGGGTTAACACATTGCCGAAGCAAACAATAACACTGTTCCCATTTCAATTATGCTAAAATTTCGAAAGATATAGGATCTGTGTCCAGAAGATATTGAGGCAAAAGGAGAAATGCTGGACTTCAAAAATAAAACTGGATGTTGAATAACAATGATGTAAGTCATATTTGAGCTGGTATCTAGTAGATCTAAAAGGGAAAAAATGAACCTGTTCCAATCTTAAGGGGGAATGCTCCAGTTTCCTAAATTTTTTCCCAATAATAGAATTTATTTATATTTTGCATGTTGAAATTACATGTTATTACCAATTGAAAAATCAAATAAAAATGGATGGTCAGCGATCTTGTTTGAATTTTTATAGGCATTCGTATCACATACCCCTACATTGAAAAAAGGCACAATTTCTTGCACCTATCCAATGTCACTAAATTGCTAATAAAATGCTGTATATCGATCGTTTAGTCCGGAAAATGGATTTAAAGTAACGTCTTACATTTCATAAGAACAGAAAACCCAAAATATGTGCTTCTATATACGCATAAATGTATAAAACAGCATGCTCACGTGTTCGGCTAGATCAGCGAAGCTGGAGTGTTTTATGTCAAAATTTGCATATTTTTGGAAATATTTCAGGTTCTACATAATAGAATTTGATGAAACTCCCTCATTGTTTTAAGCAACATGTCCTGGTAATAATTCAAAAAGAAAATGTATAGGTCAGCGCACTTATTAGTGAATTACAGGATTTTTTATCAGCTACACATGAATAAAATGACGCAAAACGGTGGTAACTGCATACACACTTACGACTGTCTTGCTCTAAATAATCGATTTCCATCTTAAGGAAATCAGTTTCGCAAAATAAATACATTTTTACCGTCGAAAATGGTAAATTGTAATAATGTATAATATTATTGAAAATATGGTAGCGAAACATATTGGTACGAAACATTTAATTCACTACAGTAAAGACCGAGTGTTCCGAAAAACTGGAGCATTCCCCCTTAACCCTTTCCCAAACAAGACCTGGTTTTGACGTCCCTAATAGAAAAGACTTGAGAAAACATTGAAACAAAAGAAGAAACTGCTGATAACCAGCAGTTTCTCCTTTTGTCTCAATATTTTCTGTGCCATATTTTACACAAATTCTATCTTTAATAACATCCATTTTGTCATTTGTGGCAGTTTTGGAAGTGGAACACCCTTAAAATTTGTCGTTTGGGAAAGGGTTAAAGTTGATGCAGATGAAAAATAGATTTTTGATAAAGACAGAATGTTTTTACAACAAAGTCCAGAGAGTATTTATTTTAGACTTATTGAAAACTTATTTTGCCTCAATGTTTTCCCATTCTGTATCTATTCTGTTCCAGGTTTTGGACTCCTACCATTCCACACTTCGACCACTGATGAAAGGTGAACTTCTAGGAAAAACAGCAGTGTCAAAACTGTAAATCAAAAAAACAAGTTACAAAGAACTAATCCACCGTTTCAGAGGAAATATATTAATAAAATGTCCCAACTGACCAAACTATGAAAAAGAAAAACAATCAATACATTTGATAAGAATGATTGTATGAAAGTTGCTGCATACAACACAATAATTTGAGTATAGAATTGTGTTGAAAAAATCGAGGCAACAGGAGAAATGTTGGCTGTCAGCATTTTGCATTTTGATTTGGTGACTTCAAAACCAAGTCTTGCTTGGTAAAGGATTAAAGTGGCTGGTTAGGACTGTTGACTAGTATATTTTAGACAGATGCAAATTGAAGGTGTTGCAGATGAAAAAAATCAAAATAACAAATTGTACAAAATTTGTATTATGTATATTTCATTGAATGATATAATTATATTTGTAATATAGAAAACTGCAAGGAAAAGAAAGAGATGGTGATAGCCATCATTCCATTTTTTCTTTCTTTTCCCTTAATATTTATTTATCTAGCAATCTTTGTAAAGCCTCTCTTACAACCGGTCGTACGTGCTCCTGCGTGCGGTCTGCGTCTTAAACTTAGGCATAGTTGTGGGATGCACACACATGCAACATACGCTTTTGGTGGACGCAACCATGCCACAGACAGCACATAGCAAAGAATTGACTGGACAATTCTTTATGCCTCTCTTACAACCTGTTGTTTAAAAACGTATGATTTATAAAGACGTACAATGGGTTGAAAGTGAGGCTAAGGTATGTCGAAATCAAGGACTATTTGTGACATGATGAAAAATACATGTACTTCAATTTATTTGAAATGACTGTGATAAAAATGTTGATAAAGGTTGTACATTTTCATGTGTTTTAATTGTTTTTGTTTTTCAAAAGAACTGTGCAATGTTTTGTGTAAATTTTATTAAACAGATTGCTTTTAGATGAATTTGATTTTCATTTATATTTCCTTTGTACAATTGTTTTCTGTAAATGTAAGTCTTTTTTCAAACTCAACTAAATTTTAAGTCATTATGAGTTACAAATACATGTACATGTATGTTATAATCTTAACTTTGTAAGAATATTGGTGCAGTTTATATGAGTCTGATCGGGGATGTGGGAGAAAGTTCCTTGTTGCATTTGATAGTACCATAGTATGAAATAAGCCTGTGTGGTATGACCACAGCCCATGCCGATGAAAATTGCTCATGATTATGAAAAAGTAATGAAAGTACAATATGGAAATGAGCAAGGATCTGGAAAAACGTCCTGTAAGGCTTTTGAGCTCAACATAGATCCAGATCAGCCTGTGCATACGCACAGTCTGATCAGGATCCATGTTGTTCTCTATTGGCTTCTTTGTGACCTGAAGTAACATATAGACAGCAGCATGGATGCATATTGGACTGCATTTGACAACATATTGTTGGAGACCATAAGATCTCAGATGAGTTCGATTTTCAGTCTGATCTGACCAGAAAGATGAGAGTTATGTGCCCTTGAATTGGGCAAAATTGCCATTTTTGGCTGTTTTCGACCTTGTTTACACTCTAGAATCTACAATTATTAATAAATCAAGACAAAACTTAAACAAAATGTTGGGGAGCATAAGATTTTGGATGAGTTAGATTTTCACTCTGATCTGATTAGAAAGTCGAGAGTTATGTGCCCTTGAATTTGAAAAAACTGCCATTTTCGGCTGTTTTCGACCTTGTTTAACCTGTAAAATCTACAATTATTGACCAGTCAAGACAAATCTTGGACACAATGTTGGAGACCATAAGATCTCAGATGAGTTTGATTTTCAGTCTGATTTTATTAGAAAGACGAGAGTTATGTGCCCTTGAATTTGATAAAATGGCCATTTTCGGCTGTTTTCTACCTTTTTTACACTGACTCTAGAATCTACAATTATTGATCAATCAAGACAAAACTTGGACACAATGTTGGAGACCATAAGATCTCGAATGAGTTTGATTTTCAGTCTGATCTTACCAGAAAGACGAGATGTTATGTGCCCTTGATTTTGATAAAATTGCCATTTTTTGCTGTTTTCGACCTTGTTTACACTCTAGAATCTACAATTATTTAAAAAAAAATGTTGGGCACCATAAGAGCTCGGATAAGTTTGATTTTCACAACGTTATTGACCATAAGTTCATATTCAGTCTTAAAGTCATAAATATCAATTGAATTGATCATAAGTGTTGTTCATATCATTTTGGATCAGGTGAGCGATATAGGACCATCATGGTCCTCTTGTATTTCGTAGGTGTTGTTTTAAAATCGCGTAAATACGGATTGATTCACGCCGAAGTTACGAGATTTTATAACAACACCGACGGTTTATCAAAACAAAACAGTAAGCCCAGTCTATTTTAGCACAAACTCATTGCTATTGCTTCAAGTATCATTGATTCATTGGTATATTGAAGACAGTCAGGGGCGTACCTGGGGCCAAAATTGAAGTATCCTTACCAAAAAGAAGCAGGGGGTCTGGGGGTGCAGACCCCCAGCGGGATGAAGGGGCTCGCAGACCCCCAGCGGGATGAAGGGGCAGAGCCCCTCTACGGGGTTTAGGGGGGCGAAGCCCCCCCCCCCCGACGAAAATTTGGATATAAGAGAATCATAGACGAAATCAGGGAGCATTTTAAAGTAAGACTTTTAAAAATGTTCCATGTTTTATCAACATTCATGTGAGTATAGGGTTACTGGAGTATATGTTACTTTGGTAAGAACGACTTTGAATTTACATGTTAGACTATTAGATCTACTAGCCTTCAGTTTTAACACCCTTTTTTAGGCCACAGAAAAAAATCATTTTTCAAATTCGAGGTACTCCCTGGAGTATGGGAGTATGCCTGGATCGATATCGATACGCGCCTGTCAGTTTTCCCCGTCCTTGGGTATGGTCCGTGGTGTGATCATTTTTGCGATCACCTCATGAGTACATGTATATCGTCGCTTTTCAACGAAAACCTCGTAACTGCAGTTTGTTTTAAGCTGCAGTTACGAGATTTCCGTTGAAAAGTATCGATATGACACGTCATCTAATAGTGGAGTCCTAGCCTGGTTTTGATCTCTTTAACAGAAACGGCTTAGGAAAACATTGAGGCTAAACGAAAAAAAAATCTCATCAGAATTTCACTTTTTGCCTCAATATTTTTGGTGTTTGTTTTGCACAAATTCCAAATACATTTACATTAATTTGACGTCTACAAAAGCTTTCAACTATGATTATTCTAAAAGTTTTCTTTTTGGAATGTGTTAAGATCCCTTTTCATATGACGGGCCATTCCTATCTTTAAGTGTTAATATGGTCCGTTGTAGATAAGGCCCTCACCCCACTATGCACGGGTACTGATCAAGGTCGATATATATTTGAACTAGTAGTCCAGTCAAAATAGACTTTGACCTGGACAAAATTAGAACAGAAATGAAACTTATGCCATTCTACTCAGGAAGTATCTACCTTTTCACAAAAAAATATAAAAGGATCCCTCCGTTGCGATTTGAGAAATTTTGGGTAAAAAATGGCTATTTTGGTGAAAAATGGGGAAAATATAGGATCTGAAAAAGGATCCCTCGTGTGATCTTTGAGACCAACATGGATCCAGCTCAGCCTGCGCCTACGATCAGTCTTAGCTGGACACGTGACGTTCTTTCAGAGCTTCTTCGTACTGGTCAGCAACTCACTGGTGGTGAACTAAAACAATTTTCGCTACGACAAGGTATAGATATTTTGCGTTTAAATGTGATCTCATAGATTTTTTTCTAATGACAATGAACTTGTTCTAAAAACAGACCGGGTTTACCGTTTTATACTGACAAACTGTCGGTGTTGTTATAAAATCTCGTAACTACGGCTTCGATAAAGCCGTAGTTACGATATTTTATAACAACACCGACGGAATACATGTCCATTGATCGCGAAAAAACGTCCCCGATCGCTTTGGCCGAGTTCACCACCAGTGCAACTAAAATGCAGCAATACTGATCCTCATTAGAATGCACTTCCAAAAGATGCGCCAGCTGTCAGATTGCATGGATGGCACAGGCAGGCAGATTAGGAGACAAATTGTCGATCTTAAGCCTCTCTTACAACCGGTCGTACGTGCTCCTGCGTGCGGTCTGCGTCTAAAACGTACGTTTAGTCGTGCGATGCACGCACGTGCAACGTACGATTTTGGTGGACGCAACCACGACGCAGACTGCACGCAGCAAAGAATTGACCGGACAATATTTTGAGGCGCTCTTACAACCCGTCGTGCGTCTTTATAAATCGTGCGATTTTGCAGAGTTTTAAAACGTACGATTTAAAAAAGACGCACGACGGGTTGTAAGAGAGGCTTTAGTAGCAGAAATAAGTGGCCATTTGTTCGTGGCGAGGCAGGACTATCTAAACCTTTTTTACAAGGGGCGTATTTTGGACCGTTCCTAACTACGTTTTGCAACCGTTTAATTCAGTGTAATACCACGATGACAATTTGTATAATATGTATTACTGAGGAGAAAGAGAAATTTATATTTGTAATCATTTTCGCCTTTCATCCAGGCCCGTAGGAAGCAATTTCGTATGGGGGGACTAAAGCCCTTGTCCTGGATATTGGGGGGGGGGGGGCTAATTTAGATTTTCCCAAAAATTTCAGTGTAAAATTAAGAAAATTCGGCTTTTTGGCCAACTTGGGGGGGGGGGGGGGGGGGGGGGGGGTAGCCCCCTCTAGCCCCCCCCCCCCTGTTCCTACGGGCCTGTCATCTCAGTGTATTCTCGAGCTCTAATAAGTGAATCCCCATGGGTTCTTTGGGAAAATACCAAATCCTTTTTCAAAGACCACAATGAAAACAATTAGTAGTAAGTTCAAAGTATACATGTACAATAACAATATTTAGGAGACCGGCATTAATTGTTCGTATTCTCATAATATTTATCTCCCCACAGCTTTACAATTGTGTGATTGGAATAGCATCTAACTTGCGCTCTACCAATAACCTTCAATTTTGACAAGTCCTACATTTCTTATTTTGGAAAGGGTTCAGTTGAATATGGTTCGGTATTTGATAAGGCGATCGTCCCACTATTTCAGAAGGTTATAAAGGGCGCTATCAACGTGGGTTACGTTATTTCGACGTAACGACTCCAAGATGACACACCATTCGTTTACTATAGCCAGTTTTCTTGTGGCTTATTTTGTTGCTGCAAATGTAAGTCATTTTTTGTTATCTGTCCGTCTTTTTGTTTGTTTTTTGTTGCAGCTGTTAATTCGTTCTTGTTTTTGTGAACTTTCCACAATGTTCAACAACTGTTTGGAAATCATGGCATACTTTGAAAAGTGCATTTTTTCTGAAATAAAAAAAAGCAGGCACATAATTATTTTCCATTTCGGACAAAGACCCGATTCTGACACTACGTAATTTACTGGCAGACAAAATAAACTATTCTTGATACAGTGGAACTCTTCTAAAGGCATATATGGTGACCTTGTGTTAACCCTTTAGCCTATCACACAGTGACTCTTTTTGATTCCCCAAGAGATAAAGGCTTTGGAAAACATCGTGGAAAATGAAGAAATTGCTTGTGACAAGCCATTTCTTCATTTCCCACAATGTTTTCCATTAAAAAAAGACCTGAAAAAATAAAAATTCCCTCACTTGAAATTGTCGTCTGCAGGACCTTTCTATTTGGACCACCCTAAAATTTTGTCGTTTGGTAATGGGTTAATACTGGCATCTTGGCCCATGTGGTGTCAACTTTGGCTGTTTTTGTTCAAGACATCGATTTGTTTTCGGGGTTTTCTGTTGGAACGTGACGGATGTGTTTGGTACGGACAATGTGGTCAGGGTTTGAACAGGGGTAAACTTAACTGTCCCGCAGATGATACAAACAAAATGGCGCCGTTCATTACTGAATCGGTCGGATTACAGATTACACGGGGCTGTTTATGGATCGCCAGAGTTTACATATTGCTGCTTTCAACAAAAAACATCGTAACTACTGCTTAAAACAGCTGCATTTAGATCTTAGATCTACGAGCCTTTTTTTTTTTTTTTTTTTTTTTTTTTTTTTGTTAATAAACGACGATATGACAAAAATATTTGTCTTTTTTTTATTATTGAAATTCTTTTGATTTGATTTCAGTGTTTTCTGTTGGAACCTGATGGTTGTGTTTGGTACGGACAATGCGGTCAGGGTTGGAACAGGGGTAAACTAAACTGTCCCGCAGATGACACAAACAGAATGGCTCCTTTAACCTATTCCAACACACTTGCACCTCTTGACGCCCCTCCAGAAAAATGCTGGAGTAAACATTGTGGATAATGTAGAAATTGCTTATCAAGCAATTTCTTCATAATCCACAATGTTTTCTAATCAAAAAGAAAAAAAAAAGAAAATTTCACCAAATTGAAATTGTCGTCTGCAGCACCTTTGAAATGGGGACAGTTCAAAATTGGGTCGTCTGATAATGGGTTATAGAAAGCCAGAGCCTTCATATATATTACAAATATTTGTATTTTATTATCGAAAGACCTCGATTTGTTTTCAGGGTTTTCTGTTGGAACCTGACGGATGTGTTTGGTACGGACAATGCGGTCAGGGTTGGAACAGGGGTAAAGTAAACTGTCCCGCAGATGGCACAAACAAAATGGCGCCGTTAACCTATTCCAACACACTTACACCTCTTGACGCCCCTCCAGAAAATGCTGGAGAAAACATTGTGGATAATGAAGAAATTGCTTATCAAGCAATTTCTTCATAATCCACAATGTTTTCTAATCAAAAAATAAAAAAAAAGAAAATTTCACCAACTTGAAATTGTCGTCTGCAGCACCTTTGAAATGGAAACAGTCACAAAATTTTGCCGTCTGGTTAATGTCGAATCCGGCGGGACTGCGAATTAAACGGGACTATCAGGTCCTATATGGAACGTCAACGCTATATGACAAAATTGAAAAAAATATTTTGTATTCTATCATTGAATGTCCTTTGATTTATTTCAGGGTTTTCTGTTGGAACCTGACGGATGTGTTTGGTACGGACAATGTGGTCAGGGTTGGAACAGGGGCAAACTAAACTGTCCCGCAGATGACACAAACAAAATGGCGCCCTTAATGACGGATCCTGTGGGACTACAGATTATTCGAGATTATTGCCCGGATTTATACAGGGGTAAGGAAAGCTTTGAAACAAATCGTCGCCTCTCTTCAAAAACCTCGTAACTGAAGCTTGTTTGATGCTTCAGTTACAAAGTAGCAAGGTTTTCGAAGAAAAGCGACGAAATAGGCACGACTCTCCCCGCAGAGTTTATCGCAGTTATCAGTCGATTCAAACTCTGTCGTCAGGCCATCAAATGTTTCTTGTTTATATACTAACGGAAAAAAGTAACTGTGCACATTTCCTTTCTGTATAACATTTTAAATACATAAGTTAAATGAATCAAATTTTACAATTTTGGAAAAAGAGCGTTTAAACCTTTAAATTTCAACGAGTGTCAGTTTGGTACCTAACTCGTTATCACCGTAACAGGCCTGCAAAGTGGGTAAGGGTAAAATTCAAATTCACAGGCCATTTTCGAGTGTGAACACTATTGACATCCATGCGCGGATCCAGAGGGGGGGTCAGGGGGTCATGACCCCCCTGGAATTTGGCGAAAAAAATGGGTCATTAAAAAGAATACTGGTTATGTCCCGAATAAGCTGCGTCATTCGTCCCTGTGTGCCATGACAAACCGTTGTTATATTTAACCTTTCATAGTATGACATGTATCTGCATGCGGATCCGGGGGCGGGGGAGTCAGGAGGCCTGAACCCCCCCTGGAATTTGGCGAAAAAAAGAGGTTAAAGATCGTTTGACACCCCCACCCCCCTGGGCAAAATTCCTGGATCCGCGCTTGACATCGATAATGTTCTGCAGCAACGAGACAGCTAAACTGTCACAAACAGCTCTTTAAAGGTTCTTCTTGGGATGTTGACCAATAACGGAGCCAACTAGTCAAGCGCTGACGTTGAATAAAGCATGACTTCATATGGCGTTTCCCAACGCGTTTATGAATGCGAGCTTGAACATCGGACTGTGCCGATGTAATCGAAGCGAGCCGATAAGCAATATCTTGTTAAAATCGACCTTACGAAAGGGTAGATGCTGTCTAAGCCACTGTAAACGATGTCATCGATGACGTCGTAGCAAGACTAGACGTATCGGAGTACGTCTAAGACGGATGTAGCGCTACCTTAACCGATCTCTAACAGGCCTTCTGATGATAGAACTCAACTCTGGAATCAACCTAGCTGTAACTCTTGCCGACAACAATCGATTTCACTGGTGGTTGTTCCGATTACGGTTTACTTGTCGGAATGACGTCACGCGTCGATGTATCGAATGTGGCAAGTTGCGTGTGTTTCTAAATTGTTGAAATTGCATAAAAAAGCCTATATAATGTTTCTATGCAAACCAAGACGCTTGGTGACCTGTTGCTTTGACGTTAGGGGGGCTACTGTCTAAAGCGTGCATTAACGTGCATCTTTGGATAAACGTAACGTGTTGTTTTCTGTTAAATTAAGCAAATTTACATGTTTTTCTTAACAACAAGCAAACTAACGACAGTTTCGTCATAAAAACAAATTTCAACCTCACTTAGGAATAACGCAGTGCAACAAAACACTCAAACGAAAAGAACGTTAACGTCGAACCTCTGTGCATGTGCAGTTGGTGGCATTCGACATTAAGTTAACAAGCGTCTCTTCTGGACAATTGCGATAAATGTTTCTTGTCAATAGGTGGTATATTTACATAATGAATAAGAAAATAAGCATGCACAGTTACTTTTTTCCATTAGTAATGACGTCATCTGCTGTGTCACAGTTGTCCTTAACCAGATTTATACTGGAGTAGACAAAGCTTTCTTTCAAAGGGCCGAACACATCTGAAGGCATTTCAACCATTTATTAACCAAGAAAATAAGCCGGTACAAATTCATATTTGCAACAGAAAGGTAAATAAATAGGCTTCTTAAGAAATATGGACGGTTGGTAAGACTATATCACATTTAACATTGAAAGAAAATGCGACAATACTGGAATTAATCATTTACTACTTTTCATTAAATGTTTTATTAAGCCTTCTTTGATCAAATAAGGGATTGTTTGGAAATGGGTTCATGTTGAAATTTTGTCCGGCTTACCGAAACAGATACAGATTTTCGTGTCTGGTATCGCCGTGGAATAACCTTACAGTGTCGGACTGAATAAATTATTCGTCAAAAGACGTATGACTGACATATGCAATTAATACATTTATATTGCTGATTAACACCCGGTACATCGTTGGCTACGTTAAAAAATGTCGTAACTACAGCTTGAATAAGCTTTAGTTACGACATTTTGTATGTGTCTGACGATAAATAATGGTTTACCGATCCGAATTTTTAAAAAAATCATTATTACAGGAGACAACAATACGCGGACCTGTTGTAGCGTGGGCCAATTGAAGGATTTAAAGAGCAATATGGGGTTTCCTAAAGGCTTTCTCGGCCACTGCCCGGGTTGCTTTTACAACTTCGTGAAACAAATATGTCAGTTGACCTGCTCTCCAGAACAAAGCAGGTTTCTCTGGGCCGATATGTTTCCCAAACATTGGCGCTTTTTGACGCTTTTCAAGATAAAGGCTAAGAAAACATTGTGGAAAATGAAGAAATTGCTTGTGACAAGCAATTTCTTCATTTCCCACATTGTTTTCTTCCCCAAAAGACAAAAAAATGTATGGTTCCATTCACTTGAAATTGTTTTCTGCAACATCGTTGAATTTGGAACACCACAAAATTTTGACGTTTGGTAATTTCTGCATTTCCCACATTGTTTTCTTCCCAAAAATACCAAAAAATGTATGATTACTTTCACTTGAAATTGTTGTCTGCAACATCTTTGAATTTGGAACAGTCCCAATTTTTGCGTCTGATAATGGGTTAAAATGAAAACAACAAAAAGATTCATATTTTACTGCAGGAGACAACAATACCCGGACCTGTTGTAGCGTTGGCCAGTTGAAAGATATAAAGAGCAATATGGCGTTTCCTAAAGGCTTTCTCGGCCACTGCCCGGGTTGCTTTTACAATTTCGTGAACCAAATTTGTCAGCTGACCTGCTCTCCAGAACAAAGCAGGTTTCTCTGGGCCGATATGTTTCCCAAACATTGACGCTTTTTGGCGCCCTTCAAGATAAAGGCTTAAGAAAACATTGTGGAAAATGAAGAAATTGCTTGTGACAAGCAATTTCTTCATTTCCCACATTGTTTTCTTTCCAATAATACCAAAAAATGTATGATCCCATTCACTTGAAATTGTTGTCTGCAACATCTTTGAATTTGGAACAGTCCAAATTTTTGACGTCTGGTAATGGGTTAAAATGAAAACAACAAAAAGATTCATATTTTACTGCAGGAGACAACAATACCCGGACCTGTTGTAGCGTTGGCCAGTTGAAGGATATAAAAAGCAATATGGGGTTTCCTAAAGGATTTCTCGGCCACTGCCCGGGTTGCTTTTACAACTTTGTGAACCAAATCTGTCAGCTGACCTGCTCCCCAGAACAGAGCCGGTTCCTCTGGGCCGACATGTCGGCACCCAAGCCTAGTCATTATACCACAGGAATACCGAGCGTCACTTACGTCATGACAAACGAATTCATCAATGCATTGTACGAATCCTGCGTCGATGTCAGTGGGTTTTTAGGTCTGAAAGCTCTCGGATTTCTATGCGGACGTAAAGTACAGGATTGTTCCCCAGAAATCTGGCTGCAATATCTAGGTACTATAAGCAATGGAAGAGCTCCTTTTCCCATCAAGTACGTGTTTAATGACGGAGAGAGCTGGACCGCGCCTGATGGTAAAGTCTTGACACCGCTACAAACTGACATTGCTCGCTGTAATAAACCCTTGAATACGCAGAGTGGAATTATGGGTAAGAAATCTATGTTATTTTGTAAGTTAAATACATTTGTCGACTTATCCATTGGTATGGAGAAATGTTCAAACCAAATCATTCTCTTTTTCCAGCATCAAATTATGGAATGGATTACCTGTTGGGCTTACTGAATTGAATAAGCTACAAAGTTTTAAAAGTGCCATCAAAAGTCATTTTATGAACAGTATTTAATATTATGTTTTATTAATTCGGCGTAGGATTTAATCCTATCTTTTCCTCTTTAATACCTAAAAGCTGTGATAATATGTTTTAATGTTAAGTTATAACACAATTCGGCGTAGGATTTAATCTCATTTTCCTCTTTAAAATCTAATAACTGTGATAATATGTTTTAAAGTTAAGTTATGCCTCTCTGTGTCACGCCACCTATGCTAAGGACCACAATGGAAATAAGAGCTGGCTCTTTATTGTGATATCCTTGGTATTGGTTGGCGTGTCATAGTTTTTCTTATACATGATATTGCATTTTACATTTTTTATCTTGTATTTTGTTAATCTGTGTACATGCTTACTATGCCGAAATAAATCTATCTAAACTTTATATCGTGGATACCCTTTGGAAATCTCTCGGAGAGACGAATAAAATGATTCCACACAACATAATTGTGCCTGTCCATGAGAAAGGTACAAGATGGTCAAAGTTTTCAATTTTGACTTTTTACCATAAAATGAAAGGACAGCGTCTCATTAATTGCTTGAAATTGTTTAAAAGTCAAGACACTTTCAGAAAACACTCTTATGACGTCATCAAAACTGACCACCATAGCAACGCAATGGTGACGTTTTCTTCCAAATGAACAACGGTTAACTGTGTGTAAAAGACGCGGAAAGGACAAACACGCTAGGAGTCAAAAAGCTCAAAACCGCAATTGTACCCATTTCTTTTAGAATGACTGAATTACGATGAGCTTACATAAGATACAATGTACATAATGTATCATGTGTAACTTATGTTTAATCAGTGACTTGAAAAAGCCTTAGCAATATACACATCTAAATCGCGCTAGTATGCTAAGTGCTGTCAACTCTGTTGTTAAATAGTTCACGGTGGTTTCTATGTATTAGATAGAGGCTGTATAGTAGATTCTACGCGATATTTATATAAACGTTCAGCCTTTAAACGTTTAATTATGTCGCGCAGAATCTACTTTATATACAGACTCTATCTGACTTAGTATTCGTCAACAAATGAAAACTATACGCTTCTACTGTCATTCTTCAAACCACGCCTCCGACCGGAGCTACTATCGAGCGGATCTTACTGGAATTACTTCATTTTCCCAAAAGTTACATCATCTTTCTTAACTGCACAGGAAACGGGGGCGTGGTTATGTATATCCGTGATATAAACTGTCAACCGGCAGTGCGTTTATGTGAAATATAGCGCCAAAATTTTCAAATATACTGCAATTTCATTGGTACAAAAACTAGTACGAACACTAATATATCATATGGATCTACAAAGAAATCACGATACTTGAACAGCCAAATAAATGAAGGCATACCATTAATTTTGTGAATTGTCAATGAATGCAAATGATATTTGATGGATTATCTACAGGAAAAGACACGTGTTCATGTAGAGAATGTCGGACAGCTAAGCCTTGTATAGCCAACCCGAGGCCCACGAGTGGTACCAGAGAAACTTACTTTGATCAACTGTTTGGGTGAGTGCTCCATTTAAACAACTTAATGATTATACCGTGTTCATGTAGAGAATGTCGGACCGCTAAACCTTGTATAGCCAACCCGAGGCCCACGAGTGGTACCAGAGAAACTTACTTTGATCAATTGTTTGGGTGAGTATTCCATTCAGCCTAAGGATTTTAACCCTTTCCCAAACGACAAAATTTTAGGGCGATCCACTGCAAAAACTGCTACAAATGACAAAATGAAAGTTATTAAAGATAGAATTTCTGTAAAATATTGGATAGAAAATATTGAGACAAAAGGAGAAACTGCTGGTTATCAGCAGTTTCTTCTTTTGTTTCAATATTTTCCCAAGCCTTTTCTATTATGGACGTCAAAACCAGGTCTTGTTTTGGAAAGGGTTAAATGCTGATTTTAGCGTACCAGTGCTCGTTACTTCGCGCGACCGAACCCAAACACTCGTGTTTTGGACGGGACTTTTTTAAGCCGAGACCCCATCCTCATTATAATTATACAGGGTGTTTCATAATATGTGATACATTTTCGATGGAATTACAAGCATGCTCATTAAATTCATATTTTAACAATTTGTATGTCATTTTGAAGATACAATAATGACATTTTATTCAAAATATTTATTGGGGAACAGGGGATGTTTTCCAAAATCACGCTATCCAAAGAAAGATGTAAGTGAATTCTTAAGTTGTATTTTGATAGAAAATATATCATTTATTTAATTAGACGATGTATCCATATAAAAAGCTTATCAGTATAATGCAGGTGAACAGAATTATTAAAAAAGTTTGAAGATAAGTACTTGGGTAATGAAATAATAGCGAATTTCGTTCAGAGACTGAATGCCGTGCGACGTCAAAATGGACGTCACTTAGGGCAGTTGACGGAAACACTATATATAATAAAAGGTGCTGTCTGCTTAATTTGTCTAATGTTATTATATATGATATATGTCTTAAAAACTATTTTCTCTACTCTAACATATGATATCATTTTGATTATTGCCAGTTTGTATGGAGTATGCTGTATATCAGTCACTATATCTATTTGAAACTGTATCATATATTATGAAACACCCTGTATGTACGAGGGGCGTTCATTAAAGATTTCCCCTAACCTACTTCCAATAAGTATAGAGAATTGAATCTTGGCACAAATATTAATCTTTCTCTACATGGCCTCTAGACAGAGAGACATAGTTCTCCTATCGTTTAATGCAGTTTTGGAAATCTGTTCTGAAGAACACCGTAGATAGTCCCCGGAACCTTGCATTGACTTTATGGTGGCATCATCAATGACAGACTGTGGGCACCCTGGATTCGGGCTGTTTCCACAGACTTACGTCCACGCTTAAACTGAGTATACCAGTGTTTGACAAAGTCATATGATGGGACATCATCCCCAAAAACTTCTTTCATGTCATCAAAGTCCTCCTTTAGAGTGCGACCTTTCAGATGACTGCTTGCTCCATCACGCTACCTTACTTAACCTCAGCACACGGAAATGAGAAACAAATTACATTTCAGAGCTGCAATTTTTTCATGTGACCTATAGAGATATACGGTAATGTATGCGTACAATTTCAACTTTCTACCTCCACTGAAAGTAGGTCAGGGGAAATCTTTAATGAACGCCCCTCGTATGTATGACCATAGTCGTTAAGTGGGACGGAAAATACAAATCGACTAAACTCTATTTTACGTTTTACTTAGAAACATATGGATTTGAATAGCGGTCCATGAAAATGAAATTTGGTGTGACTGTTTGGATAGGAAAAGGAGAAAAATGCAATTATTAGGCTATCATTTCTGAACCCCAGAATTAAGATTCAACTCGTGTTATGCAATCAGTCCGTTGTCTTTCAGAAAAGGTAGATACGACAGAGTAGAAATTGTAGTCCAAAGAAAGGACAGCCAAGCGACATTTGCTCACCAACTTCCGCCGCCATCCACTGATTTTGTCAACTTTACTTCTATTTACGGAAAAGATTTCTTGCATCAAGTAAGTATGTGCCAATATGGTGTCACTCCTCAACGAAACGGTCCTATTAAATATATAGTAAAATGGGTCAATTTGGCAGCTTCTAGCTCCTCTCAGAAGTCTTTGTGGCACATTTTACTTAGTCTGCCTAACAGACCATTTCTTTGTCTTTAATTTACTAACAAGAAAGTGGTATCAATAGCACCATCAGCTAAAATCACGCACCCGTGAACACAGCCACCCTTGAAATTTGCCATCTATTTCGGGATCTGCATTTGACACACCCCCATGAAAGGTCACGACCGCGCAAGAAACTAGTACCCAACAAATTCATTAAAACACATCCTAGCAGTACAATGATGGTCTGCCAGTATACAGAACCACATTTCATGCATCTGCCTTTTCTATAGACACAGAATCAATGCAACAAAAGGGGCGACTCCATTTTTGACGGAACTATGTTTGTATACTACGACCCGGAAGCATACTACGACCCGGAAGCATTTCCCGTCGTGGAGTGTCTCCATATCATAGATGGCTCATAGTTTCGAAAACTCTTTCTTTCCCAAACAGCCAAACAAAACCTTGTTTGTTTTGACAGACATCGCGAGAAAAGAATAAAATTTCAATGCTGAAACAGCCTTTTAACTAAGAGCAATGATACTACTAAGGTTAAACAATACGTCGGTTACGTTACAAATATCGTAACTACGGCTTATTTAAGCTGCAGTCGCGACATTTTCTAACCCAACCAATGATTAGCTTTTGTATGATGAAAATTACTTGTCTCCTAAATTTCTTTTCTCTCAGAATATAAATCATTGAGAAAAATTACAGCACTTCTTTTATGTATTATTTGATAAACGTCAGTTGAAATGCCTCCGAGAAATGTTAAATATTCCCATATTCCATTTCAGGTTTTAGATCTGCAAAACGACATAGCCCAACTAGAAGTTAGTTCTGGTGGATCAAAGTTCACATTCGACGACGTATGTAAGAAAGTGAACAACCAACCAGACTGCGTGATAGAGAGCGTACTGCAGTACTTCCAGAATAACGTAACCAAGATAGACAAAGTGGTGTATGATCAGTATGATATATATCTTCTTGGAGATTATCTGGATCATTTTAGCCAATGTTCGTTGTAAGTTAACTGCGGCTTCAATTAACCCTTTACCACATATTGACGCCTTTTGACTCCCTCACAAGAAAATGCTTGGGAAAACATTGTTGAAAATGAAGAAATTGCTTGTGGCAAGCAATTTCTCCATTTTCCACATTGTTTTCCAACCAAAAATGGAAATAGTTTTAAAATTTCATCAACTTGAAAGTGTCTTCTGCAACATCTTTCAAATTGGAACAGTCCAAAATTTGATGTCCGGTAATGGGTTAAAAATCTCTGATTTCTAATCTTGTCGCCTCTAATCGAGAAAGCTGAAGAAAAAAATGGTAGGAAACAGGAAATTGCTGGGTTTTGTACACTCAGCGTTTCTTTTCAATTTTCCTCAAACAACCCAAGCCTTTAAGTATTTATATATTTTCTGAATGAAAACACAACACAACAGCAATAACAACAAAACATTGATAAATTGATAATAAATTATAAACATTAATATGGTACAGCAACATTTACCCGGGACATAGATCTGCATTGGTAATGACCAGTTTTCGGCAATGATTTGTTACGAGATGCTCAACTAACGGACTTTGCTAACGAAAATTTAGTTGTCCCTGTTTAATTTGGGTGAAGTACGAGGGATGATCAAAAAGTAATGTCACAAACGTTGTTTTCGGTGATTTCATGAACGTATCGCTATGCAATTTCACACGCCGAAAGATTAACATTCGTTTAATACATACACAAATTTTCATAAAGTTTGGTGGAATATTACAAAAATAAAGCACATTGTTACACAGCGCATCGATGTCCAGCGCCGCACAACAAACAACGTCATTGACGTCAAAGACTGCTCCTTCTCAAAATACCGCCCTCCGTGTTTAATGCATTGATAGTGGCGTTCGACCTACTTCATAAATGCATAAAAATTTACACTCGTTCAGAAATGCATTCCTTGAATCAAAAATTTGTTCTAAGTCGGTTAAGGTCGACGTGATGAATTCCTCTTAGATTCAGCTTAAAGGGACATTTCATTCCAATTTCTATTTTTAGCTCCACTGGCCTTCAGGCCAGCGGGCTATTTTCATGGCGCTGTGTCCGTCGTGCGTGCGTGCGTGCGTGCGTGCGTGCGTCCGTCCGGTCGTCAACTTTTTCTTTAAAAATCTTCTCCTCAGAAACCACTAGATGGATTTCTATCAAACTTCACAGGAATGATCCCTAGGTGGTCCTCTATCAGATTCCTAATTTTAATTCTGATTGAACTAGAAAGTCTGGAGTTATCTGCCCTTGAATTAAAAAATGGCTGTTTTGACTTTGTTTTCACTCTAGCCACTACAAATATTTATCAATCAGGACAAAACTTGGTCAGAATGTTGGTGCTGATAAGATCTTGCCTGAGTGCAATTTTCAGCTTGATCTGAATATTACGTCTTGAGTTATGTGCCCTTGAAATTTGCAAAATTACCATTTTTGACCTTATTTTTACTCAAACAACCATAAATATCCACCAATCAACACGAAACTTTCATGTAATCTTACTGGCCATAAGATCTTGCATGTGTGTAATTTTCAGCTCCATAGGAATCTTAAATCATGATTTTCTGCCCTTGAATTTGACAAAATTGCTGTTTTCGACTTTGATTTTACACTCTTTACATCCACAAATATTGAACAATCAAGTCAAAACTTGAACAATATGTAGGTGAAGTTAGGATCTTGCTTTAGTGTGATTCTTAGCTAGATAGGAATATTAAATCCTCAGTTATATGCCTTTCAATTTGACAAAATTGCTAATTGTGACTTTTTTTCACTCTAACAGCCAAACTCACTCTATTGAAGACAAAGCTTGGTAACCAATTGATCTTATACGAATGTGTTTTCAGCTTTCTAGTTAATTTGTAATTGCTTTAAAAGCAACAAGTTTTGAAAAATTTAGTCAGAACTTGGACTTGATATGACAAGAAATTCAGGTTTCATCAGCCATTTGCATTAATTTTGGAATATGGTATTTCCCCAAATCTATTTTTAGCTCAAAATCTATTTTTAGAAATATGATATATTTTGGAGTAATCAATGGTCTGTTAATTTAGATCTGTTTGGAAGATGGAAAATTTTAATTGCTAGTATCATCCTAAGCTGGAATGTTATACCATTTCCTTTTACCCTTTCTCAAATGGCAAACATATAGTTTTACTTTCTTTGCTTCAAGAACCAAACATTTTGAACAATCTAGTTTTGTAACTTTCTTTTTGCTCTATGAAACACAAGCATTGAACAATCTAATCTAATCTTGGATCAAATATTACATGAAACTCAGGCCTGTGGAGCGACTCAAGACCTTCAGGTCTTCTAGTTTAAAGTATGTCTTGATGCCAAGATTGGTTATTCTAATGAGTATAAATACTCTTAGTTTTTTTTTAAGTTTTTGCCAATAAGCGAGAAACATGCATTTTAACTTGAGACATAATCGATAAATTGTATATAAATCCGAACTGTTGTCCACAACAATTTGTCCAATTTTAACACAAAAATATAAATTTCTCGTAAACGGCGCAATATTTTGGCTTTGAATTTTCAGAATTTTCATAAGGAAATATGCTCTTTCGGATAAAAATAAAAGTAAAATTTATGACAAAAAATTCTGAAATGTCACTTTAAGATGCGGAAATAGCGCAAATTCCCATGGACGTTGACGTCATTCCGCTACTCCACATGTCTTCCGGCTCGTTTTTCATCTTCAAACGATTCATCTTCACTCCGAAAAACGCTTGCATCAAAGGTAGACGAGACTCCTATTAACAATCCGTTCTTTTAGGTAGAATTTATTGTTCTGTTGCTTCAATCGGCTATTTTCCTAGCCTTTAGCAAAAGTTCAGAATTGCACGTTGTGGGCTTTTATCGTATATAAATATGGTTGATTAATATTAAATAATAAGTGTTTTGCTATTAATTTGCGTTTTCCCCTTTAAACCTAATGTGTATTTTAATCACTTAAGTTTATGTTAAATTTGCAGAGATCCGACTGTGGGAAGAGACGCCCTTCCTTACCACATGTCTTGTAATACAGAATGGGGCGGATATACACAGCCTTACATAGTGCTAGAGGGGTACAACGGTATGTTTTCATCTTGAATTTTACGTTTTAAATTGCAGAGATCCGACTGTGGGAAGAGACGCCCTTCCTTACCACATGTCCTGTAATACAGAGTGGGGTGGTTATACACAGCCTTATATAGTGCTAGAGGGGTACAACGGTAAGTTACCATCTTGACTTTTGGTGTTTGGTAAAGGGTTAATCGTCAAATTTTAATTAACGTTTCAAATTCAAAACGCTTGGTTGTATGAAAAGACGATTTCCCTTCCAGATTTTTCATCATGTTTTGGGGTTGTTTTCACCAACCAGTCTAATTCCAAATTCATCTCTACTTTAGAGGTACAGCGGTATGCATGGCTTGGTCTCACGGTGTATAATCACATGACACAACAATTCAAAGATATCTTCAATATTATTGTTAGTATTGTCCAGCAAGATTAACCCGGGACATCTGCATATGTAATGACCTCACTTCGGCATTGTTTTGTTTACACGCTCAACTAACGGATTTTGCGCACGAAAATTAAGTTGTCCCGGGTTAATCTTGCTGGACAATACGAGACGGATTTGACTTCGAGTTGAAGCAGAGAAGGAAGACAGACGTCGCGCATTAGACGTGCGTGTTGGATTTTCAAAAAAAAAAATAAACTGATAAAAAAAGTTATTGATGATCTACCAAAATTTTGGTTGATCTTTAATAACTTTTTCACCAGTTGATTTCTTTAAAAATCCAACACGTCCAGCTTATTCCCGGCATTTTCCCACCTTCTATGCTTTAAAGTTTAAACCAAATCCAAATTGGTCAAGTATTAACAAAATTATTGAAGATTATCAGAAAATCTGAGTCATGTGATTATACACCGTGGGTCTACCGCGAAAAATTAAGGCATGCAACCATGATATACCTTCATAAATGAATAACAATGTAGTAGCTGGTCAAAATAAAAGAAACGTCTTGGTAATCCAACAGTTTTCAGTATATATTTAAGCCAGGGTCTGGAAAAGAGCCTTTTATTTGGCATTTTGAGAATGAAATCATGGATCCAGATCAGCATGTGCATGCACACAATTAGATCATGATCCGCCTTGATCTCAAGTGACCTCTTTTCATTTAAACTGTAGTTACAATATTTTTCGAACATTACCTACGTAATGCTATCATTTATTGTTATGTTGCTTATTGCAGGCAACTCGGACTATCCCAATGCCACATCGTTTGTGATTACATTTGTTCTAAAGACCGGAGATTCTAAAGTTAGTGCCTGGAAAACTGGGTTCGAGAACTTTATGAAGTCCTACAATAATCCTAACATGACAGTCACATATAATACATATTCACATGTAAGTATAGTTAGATCACGATATTATGGCACAAATACAACACAATTTTTAAACTCCAAACCACTTTGATTTTGCATGCGATGGATCGAATTTTGCAGGTGTTTCACACCTTCAAAATTTGAACCAACGCATGCAAAATTACATTGAAAACGATATTGAAGAACAATTTTTCTCTGTTTGTAAACAAGCGAAAAATTTATAAACATGTGCCATAATATCGTGACCGTACTAAACATGTATAGTCTTTATTGAAATATCTTTAAGATAAACGTATACTGCGGATAGGGCAAGTGAATCTTGAGTCAAGATTGTATGATGTTGTGATAGAAGATTTCACTCCTTCAACCTTTTTAAAAATGTATTCTCCCACTAAACGTGCCATTTACACTTTTTAGTCAGGACTGCCTTTCAAAGCAACACATACAAAATTGCATTGAAAATCAAGAACGCTTTTCCTTTGTTTACTTTGGTAAAAATTTGTAAGCATGTTTTCCATGTTTGACCCCCAAAAAAATATCATTGGCAATTTACCTTTTGGAGTTTAAGTTAGAAAACCAAATTAACATTTCATAGTCGTAGATCTAGCTGGTGATTCTTTCACAATACTTTTTTCTTTATTCATGCAGACGGTCCGGTCGGTAAATCTGGCAGATCAAGAGAAGCATTCGGTCGTTAACGTGGAGACGGACGTAAAGTTGACGACGAAAATGGATGAGGAGTTGAATAAAAGTGAAAACTGACATAATATTATTATACCCCAAAAACCATGTTTAAGTCCCAGCCATGCACACTACTCTGCGTCCATTTCACAACCGAATCGCTTCCCAAAAAGGTGATCCCTGAAGAATAGGCCATTCCATTGTCTTAGTTTCTGGTCATTTTCCTTTCTAAGATTTTTGCCCGTGTAATGGCTAGAAACTTGGACGTAGGCCGATGCATGTAGATCTTTGTATCATCTTGCTGAAATAATATGGAAATATTGCATTTATGAATATAAATAAACGTTATTTTTTCAATTGCTTTTTTCTTTTAGTTTTCCCCGGTTAGGCCTACCCAGCTGAAAAATTCTATCATTATTAAATCAGTAATAAAACTTATGAAACCCCGTATTATATATCGGCATCTGGATAAGGGTCACTATGGTAAACGAGAACAACATGGGTCTAGATCAGTCCATGCAGGTCTCTGATCAAGATCAAGATCCATGTTCTCCAATATAGTATCATCATGACCTGTTCAACCATAGGGGTCCTTAACCCATTAACACACATTGACTCATTTCGACTCCATGCAAGACAATGGCTTTTTGGAAACATTGTGGAAAATAATGAAATTGCTTGTGACAAGCAATTTTTTCATTTCCCACAATGTTTACTACCTAAAAATGTAAAATTCCGTTCACTTGAATTTGTTGTCTGCGTCATCTTTGAATTTGGACTAGTCTAAAATTTTGCTGTCTGGTATTGGGTTAAGCTGATTCCCAGCAACTGCTCGTGATAGGCCTACAATTTAAAACATCAATGCTTTTTTCAACAAAAACCTCGTAACTACAGATTAAAACAAGCCGTGGTTACGATATTTTCATCGAAAAGCGACGATATAAAGGTCTATTAGGTGTTGAATGTCGGATTAAAGACCAGGGCCGCGTTTTACTAACATATATTTTTTTGCAAAAAACCTTGTAACAACACATCTGATTGAACGAGAAATAATAACAGTAATTATTCAGCCAATCAGATTTGTTGTTGTTTTAAAAATGTTCGTAAGTTTGTTAGTAAAACGGGCCCCAGTGACCCGTATTATCAACGATCGCACTATTCTTTCTTTCTTTCTTTTTTCGAGAGTACTTGTAACCAAAAACCTGATGGGAACAATCTAATTTCTAGTGCAATAAGATGTTTTGTCACACAGTTTACACAAAAACATGGTCGTAAGAACGTTGATAATACGGGCCCCAGGAATATTGTATCTATCATATGAGAGCAACATAGTCGGACTATGCAGACACAGTCTGATCTGGAAAATATTATTTCACTGACAATAATAAATCTACAAAAGAATATGCATCACTCCGTGGGAGAGCGGACAGGGACATAAAGATGTCCCTGGAAATGCTTCTTTATACGCTACAACTTAACATAGTAAAAAAGGTTTAGCAACAAAGTCTGAATATCTGTAGTAGCCAAAATAGTTTTGTTTTAACATAAAATCAAACGTTTACACGATAGATTATAGTTAGAGAATACAAGCAGAGGAATTTTATACCGCCATCGCGCATTTCCGGTTTTCATGTCTGCCATGGTATTCATGTGTATGGAGCATAATTCTAGAAAACATTTAGGTGAGAACGTAATCATCTTTGCCCATTATGAAAAAGGCCACCAACAAGAGTTTTCTGCAACGCTGTGGGACTACTCCATGGACTTACGTTAGAAGGACGTTATATCACTAATGTGTTCCTACGTGGCGGAACCGGCGATAAAGATGTCTTTTTGAACTTTGCGTATCTCAAAGCATAAATAGCTGTTTGGGGATACTGTGTGAGTCTTTTTTTGTGGTTTGAGATAGTCCCGGTCAAGGACGTCGAAGAAAAACGCCACGAGACGATGACCGTCATAATTTCGTAACGTCAATGCAAATATGTTCCTTATCAGCACCAATACTTACAAGCGGCTTCCACAGGAATTTTAAGATAGAATATCCACACTTACCATCCGTGATCGTCTCCACAAACGAAGGGTTACTAGACGTTGACCATACGTTGTAATTTCCCTGACGCTACACCATGAACGTACGTACCAGATTTGACTGGCATAGAGTCCAGCGTAAACAACGTTGATGTACAGCCATAATCATCCCTTTCTTTCTGATTTGTCACCCATAGAGCACATATGGTGCATTTAAGGAAGACGTGTGCGTGATCGCAATGACGCGAATGACTTTCAATCTCTTGATAAAGTAGTGAATGTTGATACTGTGTACAAGCTTGGTGGATTAGAAATTGTTTCACTGCGGTTTTTGCTCGAAAATGACATCATAGTCGAAACCGAATTCTGTTGTGACTTTTTGTTTTGACCCCTCACCAACGCCAAGACAATGTTTCTCGCACAATATTTAACATTACCACAAAGCGGCCTTTGATTTTTTTTTTTTGCGTAAATGCATAATAAATAATTATGCTATAAAGTACGAGGGTTGTTCTGAAAGTTTTAAGACAACCTTGATTAACAGTTTAAAACAATGTATATTCACACAATGTTTTGATATACTTTTTTGTAACATTTAATCTATGACAATATGAAATTTCATGTAAATCGTACACCGTCTTCACATAAAACATGGAATTCAAAAACAGCTACTGACGTGTAGGCCGCACAGGAACGTCACGCCATGTGACAATAAGAGAAAAAGTAGTTATTTCTCAAAGCGCCATATTTCACACTGAACGCATTTTTCATGTCTCCCTGTCCATCTGCTGAACATCCCAAAATACAAGTCACATGAAAACGGTGATACAATCTTCCATACTTGTAAGGATACGTAGTTGTTGTAAGTCACTAACAGTGATGCGGTCATATTCGTCGATAGAACGTCGCGTAAATCTAATTTCTACATCAGTGACGGAAGGCGGCAACATCACTCTTTACCCCAAATGAGGTCCTTGCCTCCCGAAACTTATTGTGCCAGCGGTAGAAAAGTGCTCGCCTGCCTTTCTGTCCCATGTTGACACCTTCCAAATATATTTCGTTTGAATTGTATTTACGGAAAACTTTGTTGAAAATTAGCTGTTCTGCATTTGACGGCGTCGCCATAGAATGGTCTCCTGTCATCGATAAATTGAAATTGTGTCACGATGCCAGACGTACGAATCTAACGGACAAATAAGGTCATGAATCATAAATTATATTAGATAGGCTGTATCAAAGTTTTTTCACGAAAGAATCGTATTTATACCAACATAATAAAAAATTATTTCTTATTTGCGACCCGTGCGCCGACAAAGGATGGTTGTGTTGCTATGGTTACTACTAGCAGCAACCCGATAATCCAAATCTTAAAAACTGACTTGCATGTAACTCGTTATGTTTTAAACTTCGTGTAGGCCTACACATAAAATTCATGAGAAATTGTAAAAAATAATGACATATACGAGATTTGTTCGTTTTGAGACAAATATCGTTTCAATTTAATGGTTGTGAAATAAATATCACAGAAAATACATGTTTTCAATTAACAAAGCCAGTGTTACTAAACTTTTTTTTACATGGTATAGTACGGGGCACGGTGGATAATCATGCGATGTGCCTACAACAATTTCAGAAAATCTTCAATAATTTTGTTAATACGGGACCGATTTGAATTCTGTTTATTAAAGCAGAGAAATGTGACAGACGTCACGCATGATATTGACGGGGTGGATCTTTGAAGAATCACCTGATAAAAAAGTCATTGAAGATCAACCATGCAAATTCAATAACTTTTTATCAGATTATTTTTTCAAAAAATCCACCACGTCCAACTTACTCCTGGAATTTTCCCATCTTCTCTGCTTCAAACCGAATTCAGATTGGTCAGGTATTAACCCTTTCCCAAACGACAAAATTTTAAGGTGGTCTAATTTGAAAGCTGCTGTAGATGACAAGGTAAATGATCACAAAAGGCCAAAAAGTTTATGTTATAGCCAAAAAAATATTGAGGCAAAAGGAGAAACTGCTGGTTATCAGCAGTTTCTTCTTTTGTCTCAATGTTTTCCCAAGCTGTTTCTATTAGGGACGTCAAAACCAGGTCTTGTTTGGGAAAGGGTTTAAAAAAACGATGATTTACTGAAATTCTGTGTCACGTGATTAACCAACGTGCACCATACCGATCAACCAAGTTGGACCAACTAGCCCCTACTCTTCGGTCTGACCTCGTTTTATTGTAACTATTCCAAGAAATGCAACTCTAGCTATATTCAATTATTATAACATCACGTGTGTTACCTCCCGCTACTTACAAAATTAATTATATACTAGTCAAAACTTCTAACGCGCCAATTAAATTTGAATGTTTGAAGTTTGATTTTTTTTTACATAATTAGGCTATGTCTTATTGGATATAGATCTATATTATTTCTTCTGGAAAAGAATGGCAATTTAAAAGATAATTCAAGCCAAAGTTAATTGATGCTGAATAAATAGAACTCTTTGAGACTGCTACTCTCTTAAGAACAGAGCACATTCTCTCGTTCATTCCATATTATGAAAGAAAGATGGTTAATCAATAGATCTCTGCTTTAGAGAGTATGAGACTGCATAAAAAAGCGTTTATACATGTATACTAATTTTCGAAATTCACACAAACAGTGATGTAATTTTCTGAAATAGTTCATCGAGATTCTTGAAGAAAACAACTACAGTTGCCACAGTGACACTCGTTAACCCTTTCCGAAACAACAACAACAACAACAAAAAAAAATAAAATAAGGTGATTCAAGTTAAAAGCTGTTGCAGACAACACATTTCATAGAGATAGAGAAATGAGTTGTGTACAAAATAGCAAAGAAAATGTTGAATAAAAGGAGAGAATGCTGATTATCAGCTTTTTTTCTTTTGTTTCAATGTTTTCTCAAGCCTTTTCTTTCATGGACGTCAACAAACAGGGTCTTGTGCGGGAAATGGGTTAACTCAATATCGGATGTGTCGACTTTCACTTTGAATTTCGAAGAGAAATTCTCGTCTCGTCATTTTGGAAATACGTTGAATAATAGCAAGAATATAGCAGGGAAACTTGGAAAGGAAAGTCAAGTGCTCAATGCGTATTTCCAAAAAGTGGGCTAAGGGTAAATTCGATGTTGCAAAAAATACATTCCGCTCATTTTCTGGGATACCCGGATGTACGGCAGGTGCCCGTAATTAAAGCCTGCGGCAATTTTTGAAGGAGATTTTCGCGTCGGCGTTCTTTGCGTAAATAAACAAGTGTGACAGGATCTTTTACAAGGTAAGGGATGTTTATAATTAATTATACTCCATAGTTCATGTAAGTTCTACTGTCCGATCGTATTTTATTTACTTACAACAGTCATAAATGCCGGTAATTGGTTGACCTAATTATTCAGGTGTCACGGGTTTTCGCGGATTTCAAAGTGAGTCACATTGGTCGGTTACCTGTACACATTACTATCAGGAAATTAATCATTTATATTGAATGTGTGAGGATTGACTGTCGTATGTAGTTAACTAAAACACGTCATTGTTTTAATGACATAACAGGATCATGTTGATTTTGTGACTTAGATCTGTACTGAAACTGATTTGAAAAGGTGGAAAAATTATTGTTTTCGTGTTGGGACATTTATCTGCAGGTGTGCTCTACTTATATATCGACACAGGTAAGTTGTCACAAGATTTTTTTCTGAATCAAGATTTCTAGATCTGTTATTTTTGTGCAGTTTTCAATGACAAAGTGACATTTCATTATCTAAAAATTAATCTGAAAATTGTGTTAAAAATGTACAAAACAATAGTTGTATGCTGTGCTGGGCTTGAATGCTTTTAAATATTCGTTGCTGAAAGTGAAAGACTGAGAAGAATTTGTTATTTTCATCGGGTTGGTGAGACTGTCAGGTCAGAAAAAAGTAAAGAAACAATGAAGAGGTGTTTGAATTCTCTAAAATCAAATTTGTTTTGGTCATTTAACCCTTTCCCTAAACACTTGTTTGTATAAATTTAAAGGACAACAAAAGCAAGGGGTGTATTTGGCACAGCAGTAACGACTTGTATTGTAACTTTTGTCGAAGGTTTGATCCCCCACCATTCAAGTCTGTTGGATGACACTTTAAACAGGGGTCTGTTTCCATATGACTTTACCTTTACTCTATGGAATATAAATAAGAAATTTGCGCTTGATGTTATACACATACACAGGTAACTTAAGACTCATTAAATTATTTAAGAAAATGTGCTGTCAGTAGTTGAGAGGTAGAGCAATGGCCTTGCGACTAGGAGGTCCCACGTTGGATCCCTGATAGCGGAGGTTGTTCTTGGCTTCTCACTGGCCTACATATTTGCGTGATTACTGATAGATTTCCAGGAAGCGCAATCAAGAGGGATAAAAATAAGTTGAAGAAACTTGCTTCCCTATTGATGACGTGAAATAAATGCGTTCAAAGGTATGTCTGAAGAAAACAAAGATGCCAGACAAAATTCAATCAATATTAACCCATTACAGCACAGTGACGCCTATTGATGCTCTATAACACAATGGCTTTGGAAAACATCGTGGAAAATGAAGAAATTGCTTGTGACAAGCAATTTCTTCATTTCCCACAATATTTTCTACCCCAATAGACCAATATATCGTCGGTGCTATGACAAAATGGCGTAACAAATTAGTTACGGCATTTTGTCAATTTTTTTTTATAAATGCTTTCTACTAAGTATGGTAGGAGCGCATATCCTGTCAAAACGGCGTTTTTCTACACCTATTAGAACCCTTTCAATTATCATTTGACAAAATTGCGTAACTCGATTTAGCTGACAACATGGCGTTATACGTAGACAAATTTACACGAGAGTAATAGTGAGTTACGCAATTTTGCCGGCATATTTTTTAACATTTTTTAAAACGGCAAAAACGTTTTTGGCTCTCCTGAAAAAAATGGTTTTCGAGCAAAATTTCTATTACGCCTTTTTGTCATAGCACCGACGATATTTTAGATTTCTTTGATTTGAAAATGTCATCTGCAACATCTTTGAATTTGGAACAGTCCATAATTCTGCCGTCTGGTAATGGGTTAAATATATATTTATATTAAGATTATGAAATGGTGACATTGATGTTTCACAAAACATCTTGTTTCTTATGAATTGTAGCTTTGAGTAAAGGGTTAATCCTTTCCCAAACAAGGCCTGGTTTTGATGTCCCTAAAAGATATGTCTTAGGGAAACATGAAAGTAAAAGAAGAAAATGCTGGTTACCAGCATTTCCTCCTTTAGCTCCAATATTTTCTGAGCCATAATGTACTCAAATAACATTTACATGAACTTCCATTTTGTCTTCTACAGTCATTTGCAGGGAATGATCCAAAAATATCATCATTTGCAGGGGTCTTGCTACCAATTTTTGTTTGGGGCCAGGGGCCAGTGAAATTGGGAAAAATAGCGACGTTTTTACCTAAATTGGGAAAAACAAAAACAAGTTTGTATTCATACCGTCGCTCAGTTTTAGCTGCAAATTAGACTGTAGTGATGTAAAATGCATTTGCACATACTCTTGTTTAAGAATCTACTCTAAAACTGTCTTCAAAATGTTTGTAAATGAAGATGGGGTCTTAACCTGGGGCATTCGGGGTCTTCATTGGGAATTTTCACCAGAGAATTGGGAAAAAAGATACTTTTTACCATTGGGAATGGGGCCGAATAACGGCCCCAAATTTTGGCAAACGAGACCCCTGATTTGGGAAAGGGGTTTTAAGTTAGTAAATTAATGTATTAGTTTGGATGATAAATGGCATTATAAATGATTTTGGTGGGTTGTAGGAAGGACTAGCTATTTTTAACTTGACCCTTTCTCAAACAAGACAGGGTTTTGACGTCCCTAATAGAAAATACTTGGGAAAATATGGAGACAAAAGAAGAAAATGCTGAGAAGCAGCATTTTCTCCTTTTGTCTCAATATTTTCTCTTCTATGTTGAACTTGAACATTGTCTCAACATCTCTGTTGTCTTCTTAGGAGTCTCTCAAGGTAGACAACTGAACTTTTTGTTGTTTGGAAAAGGATTAAGTAAAAATGACACATTTTGATGTATGTTGTTTTTTGTGTCCTGTTACTGTATCTTGTACTGTATGGTAAAGTCAGGCATGCATATCGGGATGACATCAAAAACAAGCTGTCTAAAGAATGCATCCTGGGGCTATCATGATGCAGATTATTATCATTAAAGGGTCTTGTTTTGCAAAATATGGGGCTGAATTAAGGTTTCATGACTCTTATCCCCAAAGGCAAAACAAAGTTTTCCCCTTTAATATTTGGTTTTACTGACGAAATTACCCTTGTATAATTCATTTTCTACCATTTCTTTCAATTTGGCTTTTTCTTTCCCGAACAAGACCCGATTCTGACATTCCTTTAGTAGAAAAGGCTTTGGAAACTGCAACTAAAGAAGAAAATGCTGGTAACCAGGTTAAATTGCAAATATTCTTTTCAAATTCTTTTGACCATAAGTCATGCTGTAAGACCCCTGTCTGTTTGCTGAACTCTCAGATTTCAGAAGGGACATGGTTGATAAATGAAAAATAAACAAGACTATTAAACTTTTTGGCTGGTGAAGTTAATGATCCATCCATTATGCGAAACCGAATCTACACAACTACAGATTTGATATCAAGTTATGCTGTGTGTGTTTGAAAATGTGGCATTTTATCTTTTGGATCTGAATTTCAATGTAATCTTTTTTTTGTCATGTATGCAACATTAGAAAGATATTTGTAAACTCTTTTGTTGGCCCTGTTCTTGTAAATGTCTCCTAATCAATGAATCATGACATGATAGTCTCTTTTCTATGCTATTGAAAGAAGTAATGACACAACAACTATAGGATAAAGACTTCTGTATGAAACATTTTCAGGAAAGGAGAAAATAGTACTTAAATTACTTTGCTTCCAAAGTTTACTACCGGAAACTTGATTCTTATAAAATGGGGAAATATTTAACAGTGTTAGATTTAACCTTTTCCCAAAGAAAACAAGACCTGCTTTTGATGTCCCTAATTGAAAAGGCTTGGGAAAACATTGAGGCAAAAGAAGAAACTGCTGATAACCAGCAGTTTCTCCTTTTGCCTCAATATTTTCTACACTATTTTGTACACAAATCCTATCTTTACCATAATCTATTTTGTCATCTACAGCAGCTTTCAAATTGAACAACCCCCAAAATGTCATTTGGGAAAGGGTTCATGTTTAGTTTGAGGGTGCCCATGGAAAATCTGTCATTTCAGCTAATTTACTAGCCAGATAACATTGAGTAATATTTTTTGTTTGTGTTTGAAAATGTCATAATTACAGCTTATTAAAGCCGCAGATACAGCATTTTCAATTGTATCTGAAGATTTTCAACTTGAAAGCTCTCCCCCTTGTACAAGGCTTTCCAAAATCAATAATGATTAGCATGTCTTTCTTCAAAACACAATCTTTTTTCCCTTTGGATATCCAAATAAGGAGTGTTGGTGTTGAAAACTTCTCTTATGGTGAGATGTTTAAACCCTAGTGAGCTGTTCGTACTCTTGGATTTATGTCAATTAGGTAAATTAGACTTCCAAAACAGGGATTTTGTTGGATGCTTGATTTGTTCATGTTTGAAGTTCGTCAAGAGAATTTTTCTGTTATGATTTAGCAGTGAAGTTGTGTAATTGGTGTTTCTTGATGTAAGTTCTTGGTATTGTCTCTTGTTAATCCTATTGCAAACAACACCTATTATAAAGAAGGCTTTTGAAATTAATAAGGGAAAACAAGAAAATGCTGAACAGATGACCAACCAGTGCATAGATTTTGTCCAGATTGTCTTTTAGAGTTTGTAAACTGACAACATTCTAGTCTTTGTTTTGGAAATGGCTATCTTTGTTTTGTCACATAACCCGTGAATGATTGTTGATCAGTCTGAATGGTTTCCATTAGTTAACCCTTTCCCAAAAGACAAAATTTTAGAGTGATCCACTTGAAAAACTGCCTCAAATGACAAAATGGATGTTATTAAAGACATGATTTGTGTAAAATATGGCACAGAAAATATTGAGACAAAAGGAGAAACTGCTGGTTATCAGCAGTTTCTTCTTTTGTTTCAATGTTTTCCCAAGCCTTTTCTATTAGGGACGTCAAAACCAGGTCTTGTTTGGGAAAGGGTTAAAGGGTTAAAATTTGTTGTTCAGTGATAAGACTTCCAATGATTCAATACGTAAACAAATTTATCATGCATCAAAATAATTTATGGGGGTTTACCTTCTTTATAATGATCTACAAGGCAGGTGCATACCCTGGCATACTCCCATACTCCCGGGAGTAGCTCTAATTTGAAAAATGATTTTTTTTTAATTGTTAAAATTCTTACTTTAAAATGCTCCCTGGTGTGGTCTATAATTCAGTTTTTCTTATATTCCGATTTTCGTCGGGGGGGGGGGGGGGGGGGCAAAGACCCCTGAACCCCCTAAAAGGGCTCTGCCCCTTCACCCCGCTTGTTGGTCTGCGCCCCCAGACCCCCCTGCTTCTTTTTGGTAAGGGAGTACTTCAATTTTGGCCCCAGGTACGCCCCTGCAAGGGAAACTATTTCAGTCATACTATGAGACAGGGTACCATGATATAATTGATATTGCTTTTAGAAATGCAAATCATCAAACTATTTCGAAATTGTTTTTGGTGCTCATTTAAATTTGTCTGTGAGACAATACCAATGAATACCCACAACATAGAGTTTGTACTTGAAAAAAGTTATGTAGAATATTATTACACCAATGTACATTTTATCTGTAAAGTTTTGTGACTGCTGACTATTGAACTTCCTAACCTTTTCCCAAATGGCAAACATTGAACTGTTCCTGTATTAACAATGCTGCAGACAAAAACATAAGGGTTGTGTACAATAAAACAGAGAAAAGACTAAGGCAAAGGTAACAAAGAAAATGCTTGTTATCAGCATTTTGTTCTGTTGCCTAGAATGTTTTACAATTTCCTTAGTTCCAAACTGAGATGCATCATTACCAAACAAATTATTTTAGACTTGTCCAAATTCAAAGATGTTGCAGACGACAATTTCAAATGAAAGAAATTTAAATTTTTGTTGTCTTTTTTGGTAGAAAACATTGTGGGAAATGAAGAAATTGCTTGTCACAAGCAATTTTTTCATTTTCCACGATGTTTTCCAAAGCTATTATCTTGTGAGGAGTCAAAAAGAGTCATTGCGTGGTAATGGGTTAAGTTTTTGGAAAACTTTCCAAAAGGGTAAAAATGTCAACTGGTCTGTAATTATGGTGGGTGATAACATTGTGATAATTTTCGTTGGTTACCAATTTTATGAATGCCGGGCTTTTATTGTGTGGGAAAGTTATTACATTGGTACTACTCTTACACGGGTGGTAAACTTTGGAACGACCTCCAAAAAGAGGTAGTGAATTTCTGTTCCCATAGCACATCCGGGAACTCGCGAGGTCGATCCAATAGCTAAAAATGTGTAAACAAAGGTAGGTATCGGTGGTTCTTTTGATTGTTTTCGAGGTTTCTAGCAAAAAATGGATGATTATGGCAATGCTATGTCGTGTAAAAATGACTTATCGACGCACACGGCCCAAAACTGCGGTCGAAACCGAAGTAATTTCCGCTGGATCGTTTTTAAAAGTTCGAACACGATATTGCTTTTTCACAACAGTTTGTCAACAACTGTCACCTTTTTGCATAATTTGTGGTTTTCCGCGAAGAATACAGCCCCGGTACGTTCGTCCTGGGGAAACGAGTACTCTGCATCACATATCCTGTTAAAAACGGCAACGGGGCGCATTATTTAAGAAAATGATTGAGAAAATTCCAGTAGAGGTCGTTCCAATAAGGTAGAGCTTGTTCCAATTTGAATGAGATTGTTCCCAGTGCTCTCCTGTTTTATACAATGAAATAATGCCTGTGATATCAGACCAGCCAAAACTAAGACAAAAATTAATGATGGCGTTTGAAATATCAGAATTATCGTCATATCAGAGGCGTCGTTTTGTCTTGTGTGGTGATTTTGTTTTACACGAAAGTCTGTTTCTGATGTTTCTTAAACTCTACGCATGGATCTCTTGAAATGCACTTTTAGCTCACCTGAGCACGAAGTGCTCGAGGTGCACTATTGTGGTCACTTATTGTCAGTCGTCCATCCGTCTGTCTGTCTGTCCGTCTACACTCTAGCATCCGCAAGCTTTATAAGCCAATCTTAAACAAACTTGGTCAAAATAATGATGGTCATATAAGTTCTTGGATGAGTTCGAAGAAATAGTGAATGCTGAAGAGTAAAAGTAAAGTCGAAATTTGCAGTTTTGTCAAATTCGAGGGCAGATAACTCAAGATGCACCATTCTTATCAGGTTGAAAGTTTTACCTATATGCAAGATCCTATGGCCAACAAAATTCAATCCAAGTTTATTTTATTAATTGAAAAATATTTGTAGTAGCTAGACTAGTGAAAACAAAGTCGAAAATGGCAATTTTATCAAAATCAAAAGCAGATAGCCTAAGATGCATTCTGATTAGGCTTAAATTTTCTTTTAAGTAATATCTTATTCTCTTAAGATCTTATTTCTTTGGATATAATTTTGATTGAAAGAAACTGTGAGTGCTGAAGAGTGAAAGTAAAGTCGAAAATCGCAATTTTCAGCCATTCCACGAAAATTGACCCATTTACTGAAAATGCATGTCGCCGACCTTCATTGCATTATTTAACACCTTTATCAATTATGTACAACACAAAGCAAGATATCTTTTATCACGGGACATAATTTGCAATAAAGTAGTATGATTTTTAAGTTATTCAAACGATTTTATGAATGTGCTTGGTTGTGTTGAATATTGCAAAAACGTCAAAATGTTGATGTCGCCGCACATTTTTTTTGTTCTAAACTACCGTCCAAATCAGCCGGTTTTTTACTTAGACTTTGCTCTCTTGGACATTATTTTCCCCAAACCCTACTACAACGACTAAATTAAGTATGATTCCATCATCATACATGAAATAGAATTTAAACATGTCTGTTTGTATGTCGCAAGATTTGCCTATGTGACCGTAACGAACTTTCAAAGGCATGAAAGAAAGTCAACTTTTCTCTCAATTTGCCGATTTTCAAACTATTTTGGTCCCAAAATGGCTTAGTTTAACTATCAAAACCCTAAAGTTTATGAGTATCTTAGTATTTCTTCACTAAAGCAAAGAACATGGACAAATAGAATTTGTCGCATTTCGTTTACTATGCTTCCGTTACGTCCGTGTAGCCCACAATTATGAACGGCCTTTCCTAAATCTGTCAAAATTGGACAGAGTGGTTGCAAGACTGTTGAAATAGAGGCGAGTTTCAAGTTTAATCAAGCGTATAACATATTGAGAGACTTGAAAGTACTTTGGTCGCTATGCTTCCGTCACGCATATTTTTCCGTAACATACTTCAAAGGACGCCCTGAGTTAAACGAACAGGAATATTTTAATACAGTGAACAATATAATACACTGCAGTAATCAAAGATTCATTATATCGGCTACTGCAAGTAGAAAAATGGAATGTTGAATGTGAAATTCGACGTGTAAGTATGTAAATATAGTATTATACAAATTCATTTCCAGATTAGCAATATAAAACTTCTTTATTTATGCTCGATATTTTTTAATGTGACAAGCAAAAGCTGGAATCTCAAACAAAAAACAAAGTAATGCGGGATTTACGTACCTATCCTTTTTGTTTTACGGTCAAAATAACTGTTACGGAGCATATATTATTTGGTGGTAGCATGTTCTGGATATTAATGAGATTTATTTTGTTGATTAATTGAGTTTGCATGAATTAAATGGAATTTGACATTTCCGTATAGTTAAAATTTGTCTAAATACAGCGTATTATATCATGTTTTGCCACATACGCTATAAGAAAATGTTACGGAAGCATATATTTGGGTACTGTAAAAGTCTTTATTTTCGCGAGCTCAACATTTCGCGATTTCGTTGTCTGGGATTTATTCGCGAGTTTATAAATTCGCGCGTGTTTGATGAAAAGCTCGGGTATTTCCGTTGTTTTCCGGAAATAGTCGCTTCGTTATATTCCGTACATGTCCGTTTAACCCCGATAAATACACAAGCGATGGTTTATAGACAAAATGTTTATCACACCTGTCTTCTCTTTATAATTGTTTTCACACCTTTTCATATGTAACTGTTAAAAGGACAATACATGTATTGTCCCTACATGTATGACAAAAAGTGAATAACATAAGAACGTAACTGCTTCATTTTTCCTTTAAGTGTACTGTACTTCTGAATTGTAAACGATAAAGAGGTCACCCTTTTACGACCACATTCTAGGAAAACACATGTAACATTAATAAATTTTATACTTTGTATTTGTAATCATGTACAATGTATATCATCATAATAATATAACATTATGATGTTAATTGCATTGTTCATACATTGAAAGGTGGGTAACGATCAAAATTTCCGATTTGAAGTGTTTTAATGAACATATAAAATTTCGGAATGTTCCGGATTCCGAAGAACCATCGGCAATCTCCGGCATTTTAAGACTGATATATTCACGAAATTGATGAATTCGCGAGATAGCATACTCGCGAAAATTAGCGAAAATTAAGTCCTAGCGAATAAATAGACTTTTACAGTATACAATTTGTGCGTAAATTACGATACATAAAACATTTTGATGTCAATTCATTATAATTAACTCAGAAAGTATATGAAGTAGGAATACTAACAAAGCCGCTTAATTGTGTTTATATGTGAATTCACATAGTAATATTCCGTTACGAAATATAGACTCTTCGTTACGGAAGCATATACTATATCTTATGGAATATTGAGCATACACTGCCATCTGTGGGCGATAGATTAGCAAACATACCCCTTCGGGTTCTATCTAAGCATGTTACACAACATGTTTGAAACAATTTGTGGCTTCTCAAGTAGACAGACATGGTTACAGCAGCCTCTTGATTATTACGAGCGAAACACATAATTGTTTAGGCCATAAAATATGCCCCTTTTGGTCCTAACGCCATTTCCATTTTCTAATTCCACCATTAGACATTTTTCAGCTTTGTACTGGTTGTTCTTCGAAAACCTGCATACATCGCTTTTGTGACAAATAAAAGAAGACGCAAACATTTTCCTTTTCAACTGGGCCAGACAATAATGTTAACAGGAATAATTTTCTGCAAACGTGACTTGCAACTCACTTGTCGCAGTTTAGTCCCTAAGTTTCAGGAGCAGGTATGCAGGGTGCTTTTCCCCTTCTTTTTTGTAATGCTGATATTGAAGTAACACAGCCCAAGGCTGTGTTGTTGCACTTTCTCTTTAGTTTTCATTAATCCTTACATCTTTTTTCCCGAAACTAAACCTAGATATTTGTATTGTCGGGTCCTGAATAGTTTGTGAAGAAAGGGATTCTCTATATTTCTTTTCCGAAAGCTGGTGTTCCATTCTACTAGGTAATTGGCTAAGACAAATTACACCGCTCTCTCACCATTGGAATTACAAATACTGATCCTTTGACACAAGTTCACACGGTAAAAGCCTAAACCTTGTGTCAACCATGGCCAATCCAATCAATCACCAGGGGGTATGACAGTCTAAGACGCTGTGATTTTGGATATCAAGCTTTGGATCTAGTCAAAGTGACTGTAACATCCCAACATTTATTCTACTCCCAGTTCATTTGCTACATTTTTATTGTCAGAATCAACATTCATCTACTTTCAGAATTCGTCTACTTCGACTTGGTCTACAATATATCATACATTTTTCATTACTAGACCTACATAATTCATTTTGATTTTTATTTCAATATTTTAATATATATACATATATGCATTTTTCTTTTATTTCCTGTCAATAAATGGAATTATTATGCTTGACATCAAATTGTATCAAATGATTAATTTTAATTTTTCATTTTGTAATTCATATTTTAGTTGTATTTTATGGAGTACTAAAGTAATTTGTTAACGATTTTTGAGAGCCATATTTTTATTAGCTCACCTGAGCACGAAGTGCTCGAGGTGAGCTATTGTGATCGCTTTTTGTCCGTCGTCCGTCCGTCTGTCCGTCTGTCCGTCTGTCCGTCTGTCCGTCTGTCCGTCTGTCCGTCTGTCCGTCTGTCCGTCTGTCCGTCTGTCCACAATTTGGTGTTTACACTCTAGCATCCACAAATATTAGTCAATCTTGACCAAACTTTGTCAAAACAAGTATGGTCATAAGTTCTCGGATGAGTTCGATTATGGGCCAGATCGGACCAGAAAGTGTGGAGTTATCTGCCCCTGAATGACAAAAAATGTTGTTTTTAACTTTGTTTACACTCTAGCATCTACAATTATTGCCCAATCAATACAAAACTTGGATATAATATTGGAGACTATAGGATCTTGGATGAGTTCGATTTTCAGTCAGATCAGATGAAAAAGTCAAAAGTTATGTGCCCTTGAATTTTTCAAAATTGCCGTTTTCGACCGTTTTCGACCTTGTTTACACTCTAGAATCTACAATTATTGACCAATCAAGACAAATCTTGAACACAATGATGGAGACCATAAGATCTCAGATGAGTTTAATTTTCAGTCTGATTAGACGAGAAAGTCGAGAGTTATGTGCCCTTGAATTTGACAAAATTGTCGTTTTTGACTGTTTTCGACCTTGTTTACACTCTAGAATCTACAATTATTGACCAATCAAGACAAATCTTGGACACAATGTTTGAGACCATAAGATCTTGGATGAGTTTGATTTTCAGTGTGATCTGACAAAAAAGACTAGAGTTACGTGCCCTTGAATTTGATAAAATTGTCATTTTCGGCTGTTTTCGACATTGTTTATACTCTAGAATCTACATTTATTAATCAATCAAGACAAAACTTGGACACAATGTTGGAGATCATAAGATCTCGGATGAGTTGAATTTTCAATCTGATAAGACAAGAAAGTCGAGACTTATGTGCCCTTGAATTTGACAAAATTGTCGTTTTTGACTGTTTTCAACCTTGTTTACACTCTAGAATTTTCAATTATTGTCCAATCAAGACAAATCTTGGACACAATGTTTGAGACCATAAGATCTTGGATGAGTGTGATTTTCAGTGTGATCTGACCAGAAAGAAGAGAGTTAGGTGCCCTTGAATTTGACAAAATTGTCGTATTTGACTGTTTTCGACCTTTTTTACACTCTAGAATCTACAATTATTGACCAATCAAGACAAATCTTGGACACAATGTTTGAGACCATGAGATTTTGGATGAGTTTGATTTTCAGTGTGATCTGACAAAAAAGACAAGAGTTACGTGCCCTTGAATTTGATAAAATTGTCATTTTCGGCTGTTTTCGACATTGTTTACACTCTAGAATCTACATTTATCAATCAATCAAGACAAAACTTGGACACAATGTTAGAGATCATAAGATCTCAGATGACTAGAATTTTCAATCTGATAAGACAAGAAAGTCAAGAGTTATGTGCCCTTGAATTTGACAAAATTGTCGTTTTTGACTGTTTTCGACCTTGTTTACACTCTAGAATTTTTAATTATTGTCCAATCAAGACAAATCTTGGACACAATGTTTGAGAGGATAAGATTTCGGATGAGTTTGATTTTTAGTGTGATATGACCAGAAAGACGAGAGTTATGTGCCCTTGAATTTGATAAAATTGTCTTTTTCGGCTGTTTTCGACCTTGTTTACACTCTAGAATCTACAATTATAAATCAATCAAGACAAAACTTGGACACAATGTTTTGGACCATTATATGTCGTATGAGTTTGATTTTCAGTCTGATCCGATCAGAAAGTTGAGAGTTATGTGCCCTTGAATTTTAACAAAATAGCCGTTTCTGGCTGTTTTTCGATCTTGTTTACACTCTAGAATCTTCAATTATTGACCAATCAAGACAAATCTTGGACACTATGTTGGAGACCATAATATCTTGGATGAGGTAGATTTTCAGTCTGATGTGATCAGAAAGTCGAGAATTGTGTGCCCTTGAATTTGAAAAAATTACCGTCTTTGGCTGTTTTCGACCTTGTTTATACTCTAGAATCTGTGATTATTTATCAATCAAGAAAAACCTGGACACAATGTTTGGCACCATAAGATCTCAGATGAGTTTGATTTTCACAAAGTTATTGACTATAAGTTAGTTTTCAGTCTTACAGTCATAAATGTTTATTGAATTGAACAAAAGTGTTGCTCATATCATTTTGGTTCAGGTGAGCGATATAGGACCATCATGGTCCTCTTGTTTAGGGATATATGATTCGCATGAATAACCAATTTACTTTAAAATAGTATGTGTTCTTATATAAATGATTTAATTAGAAATCAAAGAAATTCAGAAGAGAATGGGACGAGTAATTGCACACTTACCGAAAATTGTTCAATTTAACACCCCTTCAAATTGAAACATCCTCACAAATTTACACGACCAATGCACACATGTCTAGCACACCATCGAATTATATATTTCTAGATACCACCCCCATTGAAATTCATATCTTATAACATGTTCATAAATTAAGAAAAACAAAGCATTTTTTAACAAAATTTAAGATATCATACTGAAATATAAAGCATGCAAATTTAGACGAAATGGAAACGGTATACAAAACCTGTGTAGACAAGGTGACATTGGCTTTCAAAATAGACAAATAGGGAGTAGTTGTTGTTAGTTTGTTAGTTGTTGTACATAGATCAATCGAAATTGAATCCTAGAAATTGTCCATGGTGGTACCCGGTTGCCGACTTTGTGGTGCATATACAGACATATCTGCGCATACTGTTTTGCTCGATGCTTACAATGTAATTGTTACTCTGAGTGTGATATTAAAGAATAGCAAAGGTACCAGTTCGGCAATTTTGCCAATGAGATTTATAGTTTAAGGGTACTAAAAGAAACGTCTATTTATTCATTCGTATTATTGAATTTAGTATTTGTTTTATACCAATTTGTTGTTTCTTTTTTGTAATAACCTTTAGTTTTAGCGTTTAAAGTTCTATGAAAGAAATGACACTAATGGTAATAAGGTTATGGAAATTATCTATTTTCCGTAACACAAGGCCTATTTTTTCCACGATCATCCATACTAAGAAATAAAAGCTCGAGAGCCAGATGAACTGGAAAACATAAGCTGAAGAGGCATTACTATCGGAATATTTACTTTTAACTTTACTTTGCAAGATGGCTTCTAAAAGAATACAAACGATCATAAACACTTTTAAAATACTCGAATATTGCGATAAACAGTGAAATACTCGTTTTGATTTCACCACATATGGTTACAGCTGAATTGTTGTCATTTTGTCCTTGTAAGTTGTGCAAATGGTTGATGATGGTCAAACAAACAATCTTTTTGAAGTTGGGGTATAACATTGGCCACAGCTCACGCTATATGTATCTCGAGTTGCTTTATATGCTCCGTAACAGCTAGGTTATAGTGGTATATTTGAAAATGCGATAACTCAGCAGGACTTAAAATGTTGTGGGTAAAATTTTAACCATACATTGTAGACATGTGACACTTTATTTTAACATATAAATTGTGCTCATGCAGAAAAGTTCATTTTCAACATTTTCGTTTATGTAAATGAGTCAATTTTCGTGGAATGGCTGTTTTGTCAAATTCGAGGGCAGATAACTCAAGATGTATCTTTCTAATCAGGCTGAAAAGTTTACCTATACAAGATCTTATGTTCAACAATATTCTGTCCAAGTTATGTGTTAATTGATAAATATTTGTAGATGCTAGAGCGGAAACAAGGTCGAAAATGGGAATTTTGTCAAAATCAAGGGCAGATAACTCCAGGGGTGCATTTTCAATCAGGCTGAAAATTAAACCTGCCCAAGATATTATCATCATCATCAACTTTTCTGTCCGATTCTTGTCTTGATTGATCAATATTTGTAGATGCTAAAGTGTAAACAAAGTCAAAAACAGCCTTTTTGACATTCAAAGGCAGATCACTCAGTACATTCTGGTTCGATCAGCCCATAATCGAACTCATCCAAGAACTTACGACCATCATTATTTTGACCAAGTTTGTTTAAGATTGGCTTATAAAGCTTGCGGATCCTAGAATGTAGACGGACGGACAGACGGACGGAAGGACGACTGACAAAAAGTGACCACAATAGTGCACCTCGAGCACTTCGTGCTCAGGTGAGCTAAAAGTGCATTTCAAGAGATCCATGCGTAGAGTTTAAGAAACATCAGAAACAGACTTTCATGTAAAACAAAGTCACCACACAAGACAAAACGACGCCTCTGATATGACGATAATTCTGATATTTCAAACGCCATCATTAATTTGTGTCTTAGTTTGGCTGGTCTGATATCACAGGTATAATTTCATTGTATAAAACAGGAGTGCACTGGGAACGATCTCATTCAAATTGGAACAAGCTCTACCTTATTGGAACGACCTCTACTGGAATTTTCTCAATCATTTTCTTAAATAATGCGCCCCGTTGCCGTTTTTAACAGGATATGTGATACAGAGTACTCGTTTACCCAGGACGAATGTACCGGGGCTGTATTCTTCGCGGAAAACCACAAATTATACAAAAAGGTGACAGTTGTTGACAAACTGTTGTGAAAAAGCAATATCGTGTTCGAACTTTTAAAAACGATCCAGCGGAAATTACTTCGGTTTCGACCGCAGTTTTGGGCCGTGTGCGTCGATAAGTCATTTTTACACGACATAGCATTGCCATAATTATCCATTTTTTGCTAGAAACCTCGAAAACAATCAAAAGAACCACCGATACCTACCTTTGTTTACACGTTTTTAGCTATTGGACCGACCTCGCGGGTTCCCGGATGTGCTATGGGAACAGAAATTCACTACCTCTTTTTGGAGGTCGTTCCAAAGTTTACCACCCGTGTCTTAGTAGTACATCACTTATTTGTCCCTCTAATTCAAAACTATTTCCCAAGCAAGACCTGGTTTTGATGCTTCAGTTTAGGAAAGTGTTAAAAAGCATTGAGAGAAAAGAAGAAAATGCTGGTTACCAATTTTATGAATGCCTGTGTTTTATTGAGCGGAAAAGTTGGCGCTAAGCTGTTTATCCTTCTAATTAAATTTTGATGGTTGCCTAGGCAAGACCTGGTCAAAATTGATGTTCCTATTTCAGTAATTTAGCATAGATAATATTAGAAACTATTTGTATGATTGCTGGTGTTAAGCTACCTTATTTGGGAAGACGGTTGACAAGGATAAATTGATTGGATTAGTCATTTAATTAAGAGGTTATCTAATCAGTTACAAGTTGTCTACTACCGGTATATATTATCAACCAGAAGTAAATTGCTAGCTATATAATAACATCGCTTTTCTTCAATTAAAAAAACCTTGTAACTACAGCTTGTTTTACTCTTGTAGACTTGTACAATGAGCTTTCTCATCCCTGTTGCCTCAGTGATGGAAGATTGGATTTGTGTAATGCACTGATTCCATTTGATTAAGAACCAGCCATAGCTTACTTCAGTAAGATCTGGGTACATAGGTTTTCTTCTTTCTGCCCAGTGTTCTCCCCAGCTCAATAAGCTGTATCGGCCCCACTACAGCTTCATGTTAATCAGTGTAATGCCCCTACAGCTTCAAAACTACCCACAGCTTAATTTCTTCAAAATGGTTACCAAATAGAGACATTTTGAGGTATTTTATGCCAAACACTGTTTAATAATACATTTTGTCATTGTAAATGTAATAATTATGAGTAAAAATATTATGGGAAAAGAAGAAATTGCTCAAGATGAGCAATTTCTTCTTTTTCCATAATGTTTTAACTCACAATTATATGCTTTCAAAGTTTACCAATTCTCATATAATTTGCCACTATACTACAGCTTCCAAATATTCTGCGGAGAACCCTGTGCCTGTTAGTCAACAAAGAGCAGTGTTGAATCTAGCTGTGTGTTCTAGGGGGCCCAACAGGCCCACAGCTCTTGGTCAAGGGGGTCATCCTATACAAATACATAGCCAATTTGACCCATGCCTCATTCTCAGTGGGGTCATTTGAGATTTTAGGGGGTCATTTTGGCCATGGCCCCCTCTAGATTCAACACTGAAAGAGTCTCAATCTTTGCAGTTTAATTAAAAGGTTATCTAATCAGTTATATAAGTTGTCTCATTTCTTATCTATCTCCTAAATATCAACCAGTAGTAAATCACTGGCTTTATAAATCAATCTATTAGACTTGCAATTCCCACCAATAACAGCAACTCAGTGAGATGTTTCACCGAAATGTTTTAAATTTTTCTGATGTGAAAAACATAAGAAATCAAAAGAAGAAGTAAAACTTGAGGTGATAATGTTATGATATTCAATATAATGAAGTTTTATTCAAAATATGTATCATCGATGGAAAACCAAGACCTTGAAACTGGAGCTGTTTCAAATTGTAGTTACGATGTTTTGATCCCCCACTGACGGTATATAGATAGATCTATATAATATGCTAGCCTAAGTAAAATTTCCGATTCACTGAATAGATGGTATGATAATCCGTCACCTTGCATCACACTTTATATTTACTCAACTTTTAACCAAACAAGGCCATGTTTTGACGTCCCTTTTAGATTAATTATGCTTAGGAAAAGATTGAGGCAAAAGAAGAAATTATAATGCACTCTTGTGCTTAAAAGGACAGTCCTGCCCCTCCCATTATTTGAAGAAAAGGTTAAAAGCCTGGCAATCAAAATGTCAAGTGGGTCATTATCAAGCATATTATCAGCAAGTAGATGTCATCCTTTTTGTCATTAACCCTTTTCCAAACAAGACTGAGTTTAGGAAAACATTGAGGCAAAAGAAGAAAATGCTGACCAGCATTTTCTCCTTTTCTGTCAATGTTTTTCGTATATTAGATACTTAATCTGAACATTGTTTAAACACTCATCTTATTTTCTTTGGATTCTTTCATATAGGACTGATCTGCAATTTCTACAATGTTGCCATTTAGGAAAGGGTTAAATGAATCTTGAATCTTAAATCCTTTTGTACGAAAGTACAATCCCTTAGAATAGACATAGATCAGTAAATCTTGAGATTGATTTATTCTTTGCTGTGTCTTCTTTGAGTATATCAGAACTTTGGCTGACAGGTGGTGGAGTAGTAGAGTAACATGCAAATGACTAATGACTAATGACTATAATAGAAAGGGCTTGGGAAAACATTGAGACAAAAGAAGAAACTGCTGATAACCAGCAGTTTCTCCTTTTGTCTCAATATTTTCTATGACATATTTTACACATATTCTATCTTTGAAAACAGCCATTTTGTCATTTTTGGCAGTTTTTTAAGTGGATCACCCTAAAATTTTGCTGTTTGGGAAAGGATTAAAGTTGCTTCTTCTGCTGGTACTTTAATGAAATGTTATCCCTTTCCATAGAAGACCTGGTTTTGACGTCAATTATAGAAAAGGCTTGGAAAAACTTTGAAACAAAAGAAGAAAATGCTGATTACCAGCAAATTTTGCTCCTTTTGTCCCAATATTTCTTTATCAATGTAAATTAAGTCATCTGCTAGACCTTTGAAATGGGACAACTGTAAATTTCTGTCGTTTGGGAAAGGGTTAATAAAACCTTTCCCAAACAACAACAAAATAGATGGTCTTTATGATTATATCTTTGTACACAATTGGTTAGAAAATATGGAGGCAAAATGAAAAAAATGCTTATGATCAACACTTTATTCTATTTCCTCAATGTTGTCCAAAGCCTTTTCTATTAGGAACATCAAAACTAGGTCTTGTTTGGGATAGGGTTAAGGTGAAGACGGGTGCCCCTGAAGCATCGTTGTCTTGATATAATGAGAATTTAAGTAGAGATAAGTTAAAAATTATCTCCACAAAAAATGTATCAGTGACACAGATTTTCATTTCACATCTGGATGTTTTCAGTGCTTATCAGTTATGAAGTGTGGAATTTATGTCTTGTTTTAAAACATTTCATGGATTCATTTACATAAATTCATGCAGTAAATTATAAAAATAGGTGAGTCTGCACAGATTAATTCATTCAATTTGATAACTATTTGCTTACATTACCTGACTTGACCACAAAATTTATACTTTCTGACTTTTAAACAAGTCATTTGTCTCTCACCAATTGATGACTTGAATTTTCTTTGGATGGTCAGCGAGGGGCTCAGATTGGATGTTGTGTTTGTACCGGAGTCTGGTGGAGGAATGCTGGGAAAAATTAATGACTGGTTGCACAAGCATTGACAATATAACAAAGAATTTGAAAGGGACAAGACATACCATTTGGCATAGATCATTCATTTGAAACAAGACTTACTATATTCTGTGTGTTCAGAGCCAAAATATTTACTATATTATAGTAATGTAATTGATATGTATGAACATGCAGTTATAAAACAAGGAAACCGAAAGGATCATAAATTAACCCTTTCCCAAACAAGACCTGTTTTTGACGTCCCTAATGGCAAAGGCACGGGAAACATTGAAACAAAAGAAGAAACTGCTGATGACCAGCAGTTTCTCCTTTTGTCTCAATATTTTCTATGTCATAATTTACACAAATTATATCAATATCAACTTCCATTTTGTCATTTGTGGCAGTTTTTGAAGTGGATCACCCTAAAATTTTGTCGTTTGGGAAAGGGTTAATACCGCATTCCTCAGATTTTTTCACGTAACACATGTTTTATTGTAGCCGTAACTTACATGGAAAAAAAACTTGTAAGAGTCGAGAATTAATCAGGCATTTTATGCAGTTAAGATTTACGAACTGAGAATGAAATGCAGACCCAGAGTCGAAAATTTAAAAGTGCCAGTAATTCCTAATCTGTGTTACATTTCCATTCCAAATACAAATATAAACATTTTGTATGGTTTAGAATTTTGAATTAATGCATACTTATGGAAATATTTGACAAAAATGTTCAAAATTACCTCCCTTGCATATGAAAATAGAGTAAAATGATATTTGTAAATTATTTTCTTCTGGAAGCATACTCTTTAAATCCGGCCTGGTGAATCAACTTATGTGAAGTGTATTTACAAGTGTGTGTAATTTGATGAATTTCGAATGGCTAGAAAGTGGTGTTTCCATTCTCAGTCTGTAAGCCTTAAAGCCTTTCCCAAATGGCACAGACGACAAAATAGACATTGACCAAGAAAGGATTTGTGTACAATTTAGCTAAGAAAATATTGAGGCAAAGGGAGAAAATGCTGGTTATCAGCATTTTCTTCTTCTGCCTTAATGTTTTTCCGACACCTTTCTTACTGAGGATGTCAAAACCAGGTCTGGCTTAGGAAAGGGATAAAAGATAAACAGACATGCATCATTTCTGATGTCGGCTTTAGAAATTTTCCTGCATTTTGTTAAAAAATTTTAGTTGCTTAGTGAGATTTCAAGTTCGTATAAGTTTGTGCGCCTTACCATTGCTTTGGCTGGATAAAAATAATAATCAGGCTGTCGACATGACGACATTGTGTATGGAATTTACAGTTTTCTGATTATGAATAAATAAATTAATTACAGAAAAATCATAATTCTTATAATGTAGTTATAATAATTGCTATCTTATTTTTTGAGTTTTGAAAAAGTTGAAAACGTTACCATGGTATAAAGGCCATGAAATAACGAAACGAGCTAATAATGGTTGTTATCCTTCTAGCAAAAAATCTGAAATGTTATACATTTAATTGTGTGTTAATTGTTGATTGTTGACTCTCTCATGCTAGACTGTTGAAGTTGATTGGCCGTTGACCCCAAATAACATGGTTTGTCCTGTAATTTATTCGCATTTTGTGTAGGTAATTACGTGACAATGTGTCAAAAGGCAGTCCAGGGCCAAGGGACCTTGATAAACAGATTTTAAGGTATAAAGTGCCTAATTAAAAACACCACTTTCTAGCCATACGAAATGTATCAAATTACACACACTTGTAAATACACTTCACATAAGTTGATTCACCGTGCCGGATTTCAAGATTATGCTTCAAGAAGAAAATTATTTACAAATATCATTTTCCTCTATATTCATATGCAAGGGAGGTAATTTTGAACATTTTTGTCAAATATTTGCATAAATATGCATTAAATCAAAATTCTAAACCGTACAAAATGCGTATGTTTGTATTTGGAATGGAAATGTAACACAGTTTAGGAATTACTGGCACTTTTCAAATTTTGCCGCTGGCTCTTTGGTGCTAATTAGGCCCTTCTTACCTTAAACCAGTATATTGTAAGTGTATTATTGTAGATTGGGGGTTTGAACATCTTGGAAGTAAAGTAATAATGTTATGTTTCCACTTCAGATCAAATCTACATGATCAAGCCCTATCAAGCGATCTAGCAAAAGATGAGCTCAGTCGGGATGTTTGATCGGGAGTGTTTGAGGACTTATTGAGCTTGATCTGCATTACTATGGCTTGTTTCTTGTAGAAATGATAGCAAAGAAGTCATTTGATCGGCTTTCATCTGGGATTGTGGCGATGGAGTTGATCTGATTGGTAGTGCGAACATACTTATAATTTAACTGCCTCATTGTTGTAATTTTTGGGCCGGACTTTAACCCTTTCCCAAAAATGACAAAATGGAAGTTATTAAAAATTTGTATAAAATATGGTATAGAAAATATTCAGATAAAAGGAGAAACTGCTGGATATCAGCAGTTTCTTCTTTTGTTTCAATGTTTTCCTAAGCCTTTTCTGTTAGGGACGTCAAAACCAGGTCTTGTTTGGGCTGGACTCTAACATGGAGTTGCTGTCAGCCTCGATTGTATGTGTCAATTATTTTGTGTTGTACATCTGGCTGTACTTTCATTTTGGTACATGATACATTTCACATTTCAGTTTGGTTGCATAAAAAGGCAAAAGATTTGTATCATAGTTGTGTCATTTTTCTTCTTGGTGATGTGTCTGTCTATGCATAAATTTGAATAATTATGAATTCACACAATTTACTTCGCTAACTTTTTCAAGGCCCCATAAAAACATGGAGTGTACAGTGACGAAAGTAGACCCATTAAGAAGGTATTTTAAAAGTATTTTACGAGATTGATATGATCTTTGGCCTGGAGCAATATGTTCAAGTGACATTTCTGCCTTACCATTTGCTATAAAATGCATTAGGTCAAAGACGAATTCATGAAAAGTTACACTTTTATGCATGTTTATATCCTATGCAATTTCAGACTGTTTGGCGAGAGTAGGAGTGAGGGCGGGGGATCTTGTTTTTCATTCCTATATCTGATGTTAGGATTTGTATATTCATGTTTGGATCTTTCAAAATATAAGTTCATTGTGGCTGAAATTTAGTCCTAAGCTGTACTAGTTGCAAAATTGTTGAACATGACATAAAATCCATATTGAAACAATTAATTGTGGGATGCTTTTAGTTTCAAGATACAATCTTATTTTAGCGAGGTCATCATTCTAGTAAGAATGCTTTGAATTTTGGTGTTTACAAGAGTTTTCAGTGAATTATATGTGAAGGGAAATTGGAAAATAAAACTAGATATGTAAGGATAAACTAAACCTGCATCACCTAAATGCAATAATTTTTTGTAATCAAGTCTTTTGTTATTATGCACAGATTTAGATAGAGTCTTGATAATGTATCGATATCAAGCTGAGCTCAAACTGTGCCGATTGAAAGGCTTCATATAACTCGCTGCAGCATGGCAAGATAGGCTTAGAATATTGAATAATTTTAGCCGGGATCTGGAAAAAGGGGTTGTCCAAATATGATATTGGTTATCACCAAAAGCCAGCATCATGAAGACATGTAAGACGAAATTTCGTTTTGCTGATGTCCTATGAAACGCATAATACAATATCAAATTGCTTAGGTCTTGATAACTGTTCATATGTAGTTGCTAATCAGTATCCTATTCCATGTCTCAAATGTCATAACGACCCTTTTTACGCATCTGGCCTCGACTTTCTCTTATTCAATAGGGGAATTGATATTCTGTCTGCCTTCGTATTGGGTACATAAAAGGATTTAGGGCAGATGAAATGAGTTGTATAAAGTTATTAGATTATATGACTGGCAATGAGGCTTAACCCTTTCCCAAACAAGACCTGGTTTTGACGTCCTTAATAGATAAGGCTTGGGAAAACATTGAGGCAAAAGAAGAAAGTGCTGATAATCAGCACTTTCTCCTTTTGCCTCAATATTTTCTGTGTTATATTGTGCACAAATCCAACCTTCATTAAAGTGTATTTGACCGACTCGGGTAGCTTTCAAGTTGGATTACCCTAAAATTTTCTCGTTTGGGAAAGGGTTAAAAATTTGCGCCATTCCGCCTACTCATTGATATAATAAATTAATGAAAATTTTACCAAACAACAAAATTTGTGATTGGAATGTTGATTGATAGATCAATAACCATGTCAACTTTAGATATAAACTGAATGTAATATATTGTCGTTGTAAATGCAAAACCTCGTATCTCATTTTTGAAAAATTTCAAAGGGGAGGGAAAAAAGTGTAATAACTTTTCCAAAACTGAAACGTTTTACTTGAAATTTGGACATATTGTTCACAAATGATTTGTGACCAATACTAGTCAGTAAAATATCTCAAAACTTGCAAGAATTGTCTGTTACTGGGCACACAAGTTTGTACTTTGAAAATTGCAAGAATCGACATACGATGTTTTGCATTTACACCGACGATATTTGCAAACAAGCCCTGGTTTTGACCCTTGTAAGTAACAAGAAAGCTTGGATAATTAATCAGCATTTTCTCCTTTGTTTAAACATTTTCTGTGTTATGCACAAATTCTGTTGTTTTCAACACCCATTTTGTTGTCAGCTAAGTTGCAGCTATAGCGCAGTTAGTACTTATCACTTGAGGTCCTAGGTTCAATACCCGGCAGCAGCAAATATCCTTTTTTGACAAAGTTTTCACCCACCGATGGTTTGATAATGGTTAACTTATGCGGGGGAGCAGCTGGAGGCTTGTTAAGGATATTTTGGTAGTACTGGTGCTAGAAACGAAAGGAATCCATGGTTAGGTGCTCCAGCCACTGCAATATGACCGTAGCTGTTGGAAGATCTGTTAAACCCTTTTAAATTATTGTCTGTATTGGCTTTCAATTTCAAAAAGTTCAATTATTTTGCTGTTTTGGAAAAGGTTAAGTCTCTTTTCACATAGAAATATAAAGGAATTGAAATCATAGGTAAAAATAGCGGTAGCAGACTGAATAAGTTATTAAATTGGTCATTTGATTAACAAAGGTTGATTTATTAATTGAATGAGTCAGAGAGTGATTACAAAAAATATGTTGCTAAGCTATTTTATTTTATCGATTTGTCTAGTCTTGATTGAAAGCTGTTACAGATGGCAAAATTGGTTAGGTATTTAATTTAACACTTATGCAAATGACAATAATATACTATATATAATATTTATTTAGATTAAAGAAACAAACCGAAAAGAAACAGCAACAGCAGTAACCGAACCACCAACAAGAACAGCAACGATTGCTTTCATGCCAAATCTTTGTTACGATGATCTTCACTAGTTTTGGAAAGGGTTAAAATGTACAGGTGTCTATCAAGTCCCTATTTGTCATGAAGTCTGATAAGTCAGTATGATTCATTATGTACTTTAAACTTTTCACTTCCTAAAACTTCTCAAATTTCAATTTTGGGTCCCAAATTTTACACATAATCTATTGTTGCGGTCATTGTGGTGGGAGAGGTGATAGGGTATAATCAAATTTAGTTTTAACCCAACCCTTTTCCTTATTTGGTAGATAAAGATTAGCCAAACAAGTGATGAAATACTGGATTTGGTTATTCTTGTCTGTAGGCACAGGTTGAGGATATAATTTACTGTCTTCTATGACGCAGGGGTGGATTTGGTTCATCACTATCAGGCTGGTCCCATCTCCATAATATTATGACCTTAGCTGTTGGGTGGGATGTAAAACGTCACTCACAAAATCCAAACTCTGATGACACTTTAAGATGCAAACAGCTTTAATCAAGTTATTTCCATTGAAAATGATGTTGACCAAACAATTTTCAAACTATCCAACCTATTATGTTAAGGTAGTCAACCCTTAATGAGATTCGCGCGACGTCGAAATTATTCAGGCGAAGTCGAAAACATTTGGCGTTGGAACGCCGCTGAATGTTTATGATTGCGTCCGAATAGGTTCGGATTCGTAATAACGCAGCTCGAAAAAATCTGATGTTTTATGAATCTCAAAATGGCCATGTTACGGTTGTTCTACCATAAAATAGTAAGAATTTCACCATAAATACAAAGCATAATACTCGTGCATACAATGTACATTCCATGTTCCATACTTTAACAATAGTCATGCACAAATAAAATTGCCTTTGCAAAGAATGTTGAAATAATACTCCATCCATTGTTGGAAGACGATAATGATTTAACCCTTTCCCAAACAAGACCTGGTTTTGAGGTCCCTGATAGAAAAAGCTTGGGAAAACATTGAAACAAAACAAGAAACTGCTGATTACCAGCAGTTTCTCCTTTTGTCTCAATATTTTCTGTGCCATATTATTCACAAATTCTATCTTAAACAGCTTTCATTTTGCAGTCTGCAAGCTTATAAATTTGAACAGTCCAGATTTTGCCTTTGGGAAAGGGTTAAAGGCGTTGTTAGAGAACAACATGGATCTTGATCACGTCGTGCGTCTTTATAAATTGTACGTCTTCGGAGATTTTTAAAATGCATGATTTATAAGGATGTACAACGGTTTGTAAGAGAGGCTCTAAGAATTTCAATTCTTCGCTGCATGCAGTCTGCGTTGTGGTTGGTTCCACCAAAATCATATGTTGCATGTGGGTGCATCATACGCCTATGCCTACGTTTTAGACGCAGACCGCACGCAGGAGCATGTACAACCGGTTGTAAGCTTAAAGTATTTACAATAGTTTTGCACTAAGCCCAGGTATACATTGTTTGATATCTAGTGATTTAGATCAGATCAAAAGCTGCCATTGTCTCTTTTTCCACATTCCAGTCTGTTTTATGTTGAAGATAATGTTACATAGTATTAGATACAGTAACACTTTATCCCTTTACAAAGAGTAAAAGCTTCCCTACGAAAAGTTCACTTAAGTTCAAGAACCGTTCTAGAACATTCTAGAACTTTAAATGATACTTCTAGAACTGTTCTAGAACTGTTCTAGAAGTGCCATTTAACGTCCTAGAATGGTCTACACAGGTCTTGAACTTAAATGCACTTTTTCGCAGAAGTTGGAATGTTCAAATTTGAAACCTTGTTGCTACAGATGACAAAATGGATATTAATAAAGATACTAGTTGTGTACAATAAAGCAAAGAAAATATTGAAGCAAAAGGAGAAAATGCTGATCATCAGCATTTTCTTCTTTTTCCTCAATCTGTTCCCAAACTTTTTCTAAAAGGAATGGGCTAGTTTGGACCAGTGGCAAAACGATGGACTTGTAACACAGAGGTTGCAGGTTCAATCCCCAACTACACCAGTCTTTCGAATAAGACTTTAGATGGAGGTCCCTTCTCCATATGACCTCGGATGTTTAGTTGGGCGTCAAAACTATTGGTCCTCTTTTGGAAAGGATTAAATATAGAAAGTTTTGTTTGGGCATTTAGTTTGCATAGATCGAAAATCAAGTTTGTACAGCAAATATGGGTTTGGGCTAGAGACCCTTTCTTGTGGCGATTGGTGGTTATTATCATTTTCATCTTTTCTACTAGTGTTTTCTCAAGGAATTTTAAAACCAGGTATTGTAAGGGAAAGGATTACATTTCCTAGTTTATAACTTGGTGCAGTGGTGCAATGATGACAAATAAATGAAAGTGAAAGGATTGTAAATAGAATTAGATAATGTGGTTTGTCAACAGATTGACTCAGGATGTTTATTTTTCGAGCATTTATCCCTTTCCCACTTGTCAAAAATTTTGATTGTCCTTGTTTGAAAGATGTTGATGACCACAAAATGGGTATTGATTAACAGAGGACTTACATACACTATAGTACAGAAAATATTGAGACAAAAGGAGAAAATGCTGGTCACCAGCATTTTCTTCTTTTGCCTCAATGTTTTCCAAAGCCTTTTCTATATGGGACATGTTTGTGTAAGGGTTAATTTATGAATGGTGTGGGGAGGGTTTTATTGACCTTTTATGGTAAAGTTGTGTGTAATAAACATACTCGGCCTTTATGATTTGGGATTTTTGTCACATTTTGGCTATAGGACTTATCGTCTGAACAGGTAAATTACTAAAAATAGATATGGCGATTGCGCAATCTAAATCCGGTCGTACAATCTTGGTAGCACAAACTGTCCACCATAATAGAAAACGATAGGGAAAATACAGAAAAGCAATGGAAAAACAACAGATACTCAATAAAAAGAAATAGTATTACTACCATGTCTTACTTTTGAAAATTGGCAGAGCTATTGTTGACATTTAACATTTATTTTTTCATATTTTACTTTAATTTATTTATTTCTGAAAGAGCATATTTTCTCATGGAAATTCTGAAAATTTAAAGCCAAGTTATTGCATAGTTTACGAGAATTGTATATTTTTGTGCTAAGATTAGACAAATTGTTGTGGACAACAGTTCAGATTTATATGGAATTTGTCATTTCTGTCTCAACTTTAAAGGTCTTTTTTTCGCTTATCAATAATAACCTCCAATAACTGATGGCATTTGTACGCATAAGAATAACCAATATTTGCATCAAGACACACTTTTAAAGATTGAAATCAGAATGAAATGTCCCTTTAAGGTCTTTATCCAAAACTGAGACAAGTTACTCGTGCACAGCTTGAGAAGTTTGTGATATGCCTATTGTTACACAATCACAACAAAGATTACTGGACACTTTCATTTTTTCTTATCTTTCATAAAAACAATAATAAAAGAAATGTTCATTCGCTTATAAATTTGTGATGTAACTTAAAATTGTAGAATAGATTATCTATAGACATTTTCTTCTTAATATACAGTTTCCTTTGTTTGATATGAAAACAATTAAGCATTTTACTCGACTCACCTTATTCCAAACAAACTAAGATTTTTACGTCCTAGAATAGGTTTGGGAACATATCGAAACAAAAGAAGAAATGATGATAGTCTAACAATCTCAATATAGCCTATTCTGTACTATATTGTAGACATCTCTTTTCATCAGTAACGTCTTTTTTCATTTGTAGCAGGTTTCAAATTTGACCACCATTTTGTAAAACAGTGACAGCAATAATGGTATGCTTAAAGGGAAAGAAATGGTCATAAGCATGTTTCTTTTTCCTTTCCCTCCATCTTTTTCAAAGTATTCTCTATTGGAGATGTCATTTTTTTTGGAAAAATGTCTACATCGTGGGCAAAGATCGCATGTTAAAATGATATTCTAGAACATATTGTATGCCAAGCTCTTCCACTTTTTTTCATTTAATCAACAATATTTGGTACAGAAATTATCTGCTCACTCTCGTCTCTAACATTTTCCTATTTGGACTTTTTAACCCCTTTCCGAGCAGCAATAGTTCAAGTTGATCCACTGGAAAGGTTCAGACAACTAAAAATAATGCTTCCCCACAAAGAAATAACCATGTTATGGAAGTTATTTCGATCGCTGTTTCGGAGAAAAAAGTCGCAAAAGATAATTGCAAACTGATGACAAAATGGACGTTGAAAATTATATTATTCCACAAAGAAATATTCATGGTATATTATGGAGCAAGTTATTTTGATCGCTGTTTTGAAGAAAAAAGGTCGCAAAAGATAATTGCAAACTGATGAAAAAATGGACGTTGAAAATTATATTATTCGTATACAATAGAGTACAAAAATATTTAGGCAAAAGGAGAAAGTATGTGTACTAGTTATCAATATTCCCTCTATTTTCCATATAATCGCTGTATAATTGTTGGTATAAAGGCCTAATGATTGTACGACTTTATCGCCGTTGTTATCACGTGATCTTGGTAGGGATTATCGATGACGTCAAGACGATAAGTCCTATACTGGTACTCTACATTTAGTTGAGGTAGGAATTTTATATCCCCTCCCCCAAATCATTAGTTTCGCTGTTGTCTTGTCTTATTGGGTTTGTAATAAACATACTCAGTCAGCCCTTTGTTATTTGGGATTTTTGTCACATTTTGGATATATACTGTACTCTACATTTAGTTGAGGTACGGAATTTTATACCCCTCCTCCCCCAAATTATTAGTTTCGCTGTTGTCTTGTCTTTTTGGGTTCGTAATAAACTTACTCGCCTTTGTTATTTGGGAGTTTTGTCACATTTTGGATATACTGGTACTGCACATTTTGTTCATGCAGGTAGGAATTTTATACCCCCAAATTTTTGCTGTCTTGTCTGTCTATTAATTTTGTCTGTCTGTCAATCTGTCTTGAAATTATGTTCTTTAATTTAATTGTGGTCTTGGGATTTTGTCACATTTTTGGTCTATGATACATTTCTTTAAAGGTATGCTTTAGGCCTTTGTTGCCTAAGCAATACTTGGTCATTATGTATAAAAAAAGAAGGCTGTGTAAAACCCTGAAAGAAAAGAAGAAAATGCTGGTGAACAGCATTTTCTACATTTCCCTCAATTCTTTCCATGATTTCTGGTTAAAAAAGCCTAATTTTCGTATAATGTATTATATTCTCTTGTATGTAACTCCTTTAAAGTGAGGTACTACCCTAAAATTTGGTTGTTATATAAAGGGCCTTAATGTGACTGTTATCTGTCTGTCCGTCTGACTCCCTTTCTTGCCTCTATTCGTTTTCATTTCAGGTTGATTCAATGATATTATGCTTCAAGACTGCTGAATGTTTGACCTATTGGATATTAATTCTGGTTGCATGAATAATAGGATAAGCAGCCTAATATGATGATTAACCCTTTCCCAAACAAGACTTCATTTTGATGTGCAATAAGACAAAACTTGGGAAAATAGTGAAACAAAAGAAGGAAATGCTGATAACCAGCATTTTCTTCTTTTGTATCAGTATTTTTCACACTGTATTGTACTCAAATTATATCTTTATAAACATCCATTGTATTGTCTGCAGCATCTTTCGAATTGGATTATCCTAATTTTTTTCCTTTCAGGAAAGGGTTAATGAGTCTAATCCAAGATTAGTCCACTAGATTAGATGATATAACTTTACAGCAATGTTGTTGTGACTTAGTGCAGTGACATTCTATTTCTCAAAATTCTTTTCAAGGTATTCAAACTTTTCAAAACCTGTTGAAAAAAGAACCAACCTCTGTTGACATCCATCCAGTCAGCAAATAGTAGACTTTCTTTAATGCTTTTCGGTGGATTAAAGGTAAAATAATGGCAGATTATCATTTTGATAAACTCACCACCTATCCAGTGAAATTATCAAGAATTTATGCCCCCCTTTGTTCATTTCACCCCATCTGACAGTATAATACGGCGGGCCAAATAAGTGACATCATCATAAGCGTTTCATAGCAGTCCCATGCAAAATGACGGGCTGTAAGAAAATCTGTCATAAAATTTTTGCATTTTGTCTAATTTTTGCATTAAAGAAATAGAATAATTGTTTGTTTTTTGTGTAAGATTGATTGATATTTCATTTCGTGAGCAACGAAAGCTACATTTTCACAGGTGGCTTCGCCACTCGTGAAAATAAAACTTTCGTTGTTCACTCAATAAAATATAAATTGATCTAATACACTGAAACAAACGATTATCCTCTATAAGTCCCAACATAACCTAAAAAGATGCTGCAGATGTAAAAGTCAATGTCATCAAACACGGTGGATAATCATGTGACTTAGAATTTCCGATAATCTTCAATAACTTTGTCAATACTTGACCAATTTGAATTCGGTTTAAAGCAGAGAATGTGGGAAAATGTCAGGAATAACATGGACGTGGTAGATTTTTAAAAAATCAACTGATAAAAAAGTTATATAAGATAAACCAAAATTTTGGTTTATCTTCAATAACTTTTTTATCTGTTGATTTTTCAAAATCAACCACGTCCTTCTAATGCGTGACGTCTGTCCAGATTCTCTGCTTCAAACCGAATTCAAATCGGTCCCGTATTAACAAAGTTATTGAAGATATTTGGTAATTATTGCATCATGTGATTATCCACCGTGTCAAATGAAATTCAGAGTATTGTAGCAAAAGTGATATTGAAAAAAAATGAGAAAATGTCAAATCAATGTTTTGATCTTTTCCATCTATGTCTCAAAAAGCTGCCCTGTTGACGGACATGAAAATAATGGATTGTTAACCCATTCCCACACAGTCATTGCCCCATGAGCTAGGCTACAGGCTTTGGAAAACAACGTTGAAAATGAAGAAATTCCTTGGGACAAAGCAATTCGTTTATTTTCCACAATGATTTCTATTTAGAAAGACCAATAATTTAAATGAAAAAAAAATCACAAATTTGTTGTCTGCAGCATCTTTGAATTTTGAACAGTCCAAATTTGTGCAATCCGGTAATTGGTTTACATTTCAGACTTCTGGCAATGTTATTATGACTTTGTGCAGTGACATTTTGGCAATTGTTAGGGGACTGAAAGGGCATGGCATTTTAATGATGTAATTTGCAACATGTTCCATGAAATATTTATGTAAATAATGGCCTTATATAGAGCCAGACCCTTTTACCAAATTGTAGCATGTAAAAAAGTAGATGTATTTTCCACCCCATAATATTGGTCAAAGACATTGCTTGAACCCTGTGACAATCCCTGGATTCAAAGTCCCTGGCATTTCTATAGCTCGGCTAGCAGGGCCTCAAGATAGCACAAGATGGCTCAGGCAGTGACGTAATTGAGTCTCAATCCAGGGGCATGTGTTCAATCCCCGGTTTGGCCAATGTCCTTTCTGAGATTTGATAACAATTCTTGCTATTTGTTTCTTACCAAATTGGATGTGTAGCTGGAGACTCAGATTTGATATCGTGGAAATACTGGTTAGAGATGTAACAGGAATCTATGGTTAGATGCTCCAGTACCCGCAATAGGACTACAACAGATGAAAGTGGTGTTAAACACTAATCAATCAATTAATCAATCAATCAATATATTGATCAATCAACCAATCAATCAATCAATCAATCAACCAACTTGTATTGCTATCTGAGTTTAGCTGTATCAAATTAGATGCAACTCCATAGGGCACTGAAGTCATTATAGTATTTATTAACCCTTTCCTAAATTTGAAGGATGCTGCAGATTACCAAAAAAAAAAAAAAAAGAATGTTGATAAAGAGAGGATGTGAAGAGCATATAGCACAGAAAATATTGAGGCAAAAGGAGAAAATGCTGATTATCAGCATTTTCTTCTTTTGTCTCAATGTTTTCCCAAGCCTTTTCTATTAGGGATATCAAAAGCCTTTATTTGGGAAAGGGCCATAGAGCACTGAAGTCATTAAAGTATTAATTAATGCTAGGGTGATTTAATTAAGCTCAGGATTGATTTGTTGTTGTCTGATAAAATTCAATTAACTTGGAATTATTTTGCTGATTGTACTATATTCATAGTGATAATTATTCAGACTCATGTCAGTCTAAAAGGTCACAAAGGCCCAGCTAGTGGTCTCACTGGCTCCATGGTTAAGAAATAACATTGATGGGAAGTTAGAAACTACCAACTTCATCTTTTCCAAATGTTTTGACATCCCACTAACACTAAGAGATTTTGCCTTATATGTAAGCAATTTCTTAAACAATTTATTTATTGCCAAGTCAAATTGGTAAGTAGTCGCAGTCGACAAAATATATTTTTATGCTCCCCGAAAAAATTTCGGGGGAGCATATAGTCGCCACGCTGTCCGTCCGTCCGTGTGTCCGTCCGTCCGTGTGTCCGTCCGTCCACAGCCATATCTCAGCAACCCTTGGACCAAATTCAATGAAACTTCACATGTGAACTCCCTGGGTCAATACCTAGGGACCTTTTTCTCTGTTTGTAATTTTAAGGCTGCGTCATGGAAAAAGGGGTCTTAGTGTAAAAATTAGTTTTTCTCTTATTTCTCTTCATCTAATGGGCAGAATTTAATGAAATTTTGTGCTCATGTAATAAATAGGATGTTCTAGACCATATTCTATAAATAATGTGTGTACAAAAAAGCTGTCATGGGAAAAGGGGGCTTAATGTATGATAGTTTTTATTTTGTGACAAACACTTATTCGGGGAGCATAATCCGTCTGTGACGGCTCTTGTTTTCTCTGAAACACAAAAACATGACATTTGCTATTTGCATAGCAAATGTGATAAAAAGGAAATAAAATTAATGATCCACACGGACATTGAATTTCTGAATAGAGAATTTAGAGCTTTGATTATGATCTTTGGCAGTTCTTTGGTTAGCATCTTAGGCAAAAGGCATATTTAATATATGTGTTATATTTCGCAAAAAAGTAACTGTTGAGGTAATTTTAACCATGATTTCTATATTTTTCAGGTGAAAGATTATATAAAGGATTATTTAACAAGAAATTTTGGAATTACATTATATCGAAAACATCAGGGTAAGTTTGTTTTTTTCTGTAGAATTCTTTTTCCATATCAAAGACAGTCTTTTAGTCGCTCCACAAGATAAAGGCTTTGGAAAACATTGTGGAAAATGAAGAAATTGCTTGTGACAAGCAATTACTTTGTTTCACACATTGTTTTCTACCCCCAAAAACCAAAAAATATATAATAATATTCACTTGAAATTGGGATGTGCATCATCTTTGAATTTAGATCAGTCCAAAATTTTGCCATTTGATAATGGGATAGGACTATGTGTTTACTGGTTATAAATGAGCTACAAAATGGTAATTTGTTATCATGAAAGAGCATACTTGAGTGATTTTGCTTGTTATACAAAATGTACAAAGAATATAGCTAGGCTTTTAGTTGATTAGGCAAAAATACTGCCATCATATAATGCTGCTTTTCATCAAAAACCTCGTAACTGCAGCTTGTTTTAAGCTGCAGTTATGAGGTTTTTGTTGAAAAGTGATGATATATAGTACCAGTATATCGCAATCTGATTAAGATCCAATGTTAACTTTACAGTAACATCTGACAGGCACCCCTTGGGTTTCATATCTAATGGCCTTTTCCTCTGACCAACGCAGGGCTTTCCATGGTCGCAATGTCATAACTTAAATGACCCTTAAAAATGTACCCGAGGGTCATTAATGACGCAAGTTTTAAAATCCAGATTTTCATATATGATAATTGAGTCCTGAGGAATTTATGAAATTTGACCCACAAAATCGGAGAACTGACCCCAAACTTTTAAGGCATAGGGGTCACAATGACCCCCAAATTCTTATGCCCAGGGAATACCTGGCCAATGGTTTTAAGTTTTAACCGTTTTTTAGAATTAATGTTGATAATGTTTTAAATGTTGTAACGTTTACAGCGTACATTCTGGAAATGGTTGAAACTAAAAACTACCCTGTGATGACAGATCTCTTAGTGAAGAACCTCATATTTGCACATGTTTGTAATCGGAAACTGTTATTGTACAACAAGAGCTTTGATTGGTTAGATTAAAAATATTCGATTTTGGATTTCCTGGCGTCAATGAAGATGACCTCTAACTGGTGACTGTCCGATGTCACGGTGGATAATCACGTGATGCAAAATTTTCAGAAAATCTTCAATAACTTTGTAAATACTGGACCGATTTGAATTTGGTTTGAAGCAGAGAATGTGGACAGACGTCATGCATTAGATTGACGTGGTTGATTTTTGAAAAATCAACTGATAAAAAATTTTGGTTTATCTTCAATAACTTTTTTATCAGTTGATTTTTCAAAAATCAACCACGTCCAGCTTATTCCTGGCATTTTCCCACCTTCTGTGCTTCAACCGAATTCAAATTGGTCAAGTATTGAAAAAGATATTGAAGACTATCGGAAATTCTGAGTCACATGATTATATACTCTGTAAATATTGACCTGAACCTGTTGAATATGCAATGAGTAATTGTTATGCGAAACAATCACTCTCTAACATTATGTTGACACGAAAAGCACGTGCAGAATACAAAGTCACAATGATTTAGATTATGGAAACTATCGACTCTGCTCGATAGTGAGGATTGCTGGCGAGTACTGATTATTCCGTGTCACTCATTGCATATTCATCGGGTTCAGGTCAATATTTACAGACTATACACCATGGATGTTACTGTATGAAATAAAATGAAACATTTGGTTTTAATCAGATTGCAGTATTTTGTCAGCTGCAATTTGAAAATTTGTCGCCTAAAAAATCATGATGAAGGTTACACAAAGTGTGCGACAGTTTTATACGGGCATCTCGATTGCGCTCAATGTGTCCTGCTGGGTATCCGACGTTACTTTCTCAATTTATTTTTCCTTTGTACAGACTTCTCCAATGGGTCTGTTAGTTCGGATCTGGAAAAAAGTTTCCTTTTACGAGATTTTAGTCCAACAGGGACATACAGACAGTCTAATTAATGTCTTCCTCATGACTGGCAATTACTTGACTTTGTGCTACATTATATGGACTTCCTTAAGATGCTCACCTAACAGAGTTTTTTGACGAAAGTTTGGTTATCCTTAGTTAATTTTTGTGGACTACGTAAAAGTTAAAAATTATAAAAGGTTTTGCAAAAGGGTTGGATTGATGAATGGGTTAAATGCCCCATATGGGGAAGCTGAATGTTAAAATTTCATTGCTGGATTTTGAATTTGATATTTTGAATAATATTCAATTACACCATAGAATTATGACTGGTTAGATTTCAAAAAGAGGGATATTTTGTGTGAATTTTGTGGATTAAAACCTTACTTTAATGGTATGATATTGAATAAGCTATTAAATTAGTTTCAAAATTTTCATGATAACATGAAACATGCACAATAATATTAACCCACTGCCATACATTGACTCTTTTTGACTCCTCGCAAAATAATGGCCATGGAAAACAGAGTGGAAAATGAAGAAATTGCTTGTGACAAGCAATTTTTTCATTTGCCACAATGTGTTCCATCATAAAAGACTCAAAAATTGAAAAAAAATCATTCACTTGAAATTGTCGTCTGCAGGATCTTTCAATTTCTACCACCCTAAAATTTTGTTGTTTGGTAATGGGTGAAAAGATTCGTTTGAAACTATTGTAAGAGTGCATATCAAATTTGCTCACAATAGTTTTGCACTAATGTCTTGTATATCATTTAAAGACAATCTTGTTTATGTTTGATTTTAATGACTTTGAACGTTTTCTACATGAATCAATTTTAAAGATAAAATCCTTCTTTAATCATTTTTGATGTACCGTAATTATTCTAATAAACGCCCATATTCTAATAAACGCCCATCCCCCAAATGTCTGCTAAAAATATGCATATTTCAAGCACTATTTCAGTGGGAAAGGGTGATTCTAATAAACGCCCATCCCCCGATTCCGGATTAAAATCGTGTAAGTCATAATCAAAGAACACTTCCAAAAGCAACAAAAGAAAGTATTTCCCGTCCCCCAATCTGTTACAATGAAGAAATTTCATTCCTTGAAAGTCCTTGAAACAAAACCTTGCAAACTTTTACTTTATCAATTTTAGTCCATTAATTGACATTTGATTTGCATGTTTTGACGAACAAAATTAGAATACCTCTAATAAACGCCCACGCCCAACTTTCCTATCGAACATTTTTCTAATAAACGCCCGGGCGTTTATTAGAACAATTACGGTATTCATCTTTGTAACAAACTCTTATTAGGTGTTCCAACTTAGAAAGCAAAATTTAACGGCAACTTAAATTCTTTGATGAAAAGCAACAACATGCTCCTAGATTTGGACTGGTCTATACTTTTGTCATTAGCTCCACTGGCCGAAGGCCAGCGAGCTATTGTCATGGCGGTGTGTCCGTCGTGCGTGCGTCCGTGCGTCCGTGCGTCCGTTAACTTTTTCTTTAAAAATCTTCTCCTCTCAAACCAGTGGGCCAATTTTGACCAAACTTTGCAGGAATGTTCCTTGGGTGACCCTTTACTTAAATTGTTCAAAGAATTTTGATTGGTCCATAAATGTGGGCGTGGCAGGGCGGGGCTTATCAGACTTAGAGAAATCACAAAATAATTCTTTAAAAATCAACCATTTGGCCAACTTTGACCAAACTTGGCAGAAATGTACCTTGGGTGACTCTTTACTTAACTTGTCAGTGAAATTTTGATTGGCCTATAAATGTGGGCGTGGCAGGGCGGAGCTTATCAAATTTTGAGAAATCACAAAATAATTCTTTGAAAATCTTCTCCTCTCAAACCAGTTGGTCAATTTTGACCAAACTTTGAAGGAATGTTCCTTAGGTGACCCTATACTAAAATTGTTTAAAGAACTTTGATTGGTCCATAAATGTGGGCGTGGCAGGGCGGGGCTTATCAGACTTAGAGAAATCACAAAATAATTCTTTAAAAATCAACCATTCGGCCAATTTTGACCAAACTTGGCAGAAATGTACATCGGGTGACCCTTTACTTAGATTGTTCAAAGAATTTTGATTGGTCCATAAATGTGGGCGTGGCAGGGAGGGGCTTATCAGACTTAGAGAAATCACAAAATAATTCTTTAAAAATCAACCATTTGGCCAACTTTGACCAAACTTGGCAGAAATGTACCTTGGGTGACTCTTTACTTAACTTGTCAGCGAAATTTTGATTGGTCTATAAATGTGGGTGTGGCAGGGCGGGGCTTATCAAATTTCGAGAAATCACAAAATAATTCTTTGAAAATCTTCTCCTCTCAAACCAGTTGGTCAATTTTGACCAAACTTTGAAGGAATGTTCCTTAGGTGACCCTATACTTAAATTGTTTAAAGAACTTTGATTGGTCCATAAATGTGGGCGTGGCCAGGCTGGGCTTATCAGACTTAGAGAAATCACAAAATAATTCTTTAAAAATCTACCATTCGGCCAATTTTGACCAAAATTGGCAGAAATGTACATCGGGTGAGTCTTTACTTAACTTGTTCGTGAAATTTTTATTAGTCCATAAATTTGAGTGTGGCAGGGCCGGGCTTATCTGACTTAGAAAAATCACAAAATAATTGTTAAATTCTTTAAAAATCAACGATTGGGCCAATTTCAATTAAACTTGGTAGAAATGCACCTTAAGTGACCCTATACTTAACTTGTTCATGAAATTTTGATTGGTCCATAAATGTGGGCATTGCAGGGCGTGGCTTATCAGAATGGGAGAAATCACGAGAAATTCTTAAAATCAACCATACTTTGTTACTTTCGACCATACTTTGTTATTCAATAATACTTTGTTAGTAAAATTTTAATTGGTCTATAAATTTGGGTGCGGCAGGGTAGGGCTTATCAGAATATGACAAACCATGAAAAAGTTCTTTAATTAAACATAAATCTTTATTAGGTCAAATCTTAGAAAAACCTTGTATGCCCTTCAGAGGTCATATTTTCTGCCCAGTCAATCTGAAAAGAGGTCAGAGTGATTGTTTTGATGAAATCATTGAAGGATTGAAATTGGGTCACTGGGGTTGAAAACTAGGTCAAGCGGTCAAATGTTAGAAAAAAACTGTTTTTTGTCCAAAAATGGGTGCATGGCAGGATGGGGCTTATCAGAAATCATTAGAAAATTTTTCATTGATTGCCGCTTCTGTAATCACTGGACATATTATGAGTGTACTTTGCCAGAATGTTCCTTAGGTGACTTTTTGCAATTTTTTTATTTTTACTTTGAATTTTCAAAACATCTCCAAGACCATTTTTTATTTGAGACACCCTTCTTAGAACTTTTGTGTTGAATTTTAGTCACATGAAAATCAATTCAACGTTCATTAACCCTTTCCCTAACAAGACCATGTTTTCATGTCTCTGAAGGAATTTAGTGTCAGAAAACTTTGAAAGAAAAAACAAAATGCTGATTATTAGCACTTGCTCCTTTTCCTTCAGTATTTTCTGTTCTGTAATGTTCACAAATTCCATATAGTTTTGTAACCCAATTCATCACCTGCAGTAGCTGTCAAATCTTGACAGTCTGAATTTTTATCGTTTGAGAAAAGAGAAAATGCACTAAACAGTGGATTCTTTTTAACTGCAATGTCTATTTGTCAAGATAATTATTGCAATTAACAGAAAAAAGCTAAAAAGGGAGTATATTGTTCTCAAAATTTTAAGTTTTTGCAGACAGGAAATTGCTAATTTGCAATGAATGTCTTATAACAGGATTATATAATTATTAAGAGTCCACTGTTTAACCCATTACCACACAGTGACGCCTTTCAACACCCTGCAAGATAAAGGCTTTTGAAAACATTGTGGAAAATGAAGAAATTGCTTGTGATAAGCAATTTTTTTCATTTTCCACAATATTTTCTGAACAAAAAAACACCAAAAAATTTAAAATTCCATGCACTTGATATTGCGGTCTGCAACACCTTTCAAATTGGAAGAGTTTGGAAAATGGTTAAGTTTGATGCCAAAATGTGATATACTCTTTTTCTCATTTCAGACCCTCTTGACCCGTGACAAGTGTTTGTGTTAATGAAGAAAAAAAAACAACAGTTTATGATTATTATGAAGAATGATTGATAATTTGTAACCCATACTTTGTTAAATTCTATTTAAATCAAAAGTTTAGATAGACTTTGTTCTTTAGGGGCTATTGCAGACGTTAACCTATACCAGGTAAGTGTGCTGGTGACCAAAACATGCTGCAGGAATCTTTTGAGTATGTAGGATTGTGTATTTCAAAGACAGTTGTTATTTGCTTTCTTTGAATTGCATACATGATTATCACCAGTTATGAAGAGGGCCTCTTTTTGGGATAACCGCCTTGTTTATCACAAAAAATAGTTTACCACTTTCATAGAAAGTGGAAATTATTTTCTATCAATTTAACAGAGATACACATTTATTTAAGTTTTGGAAATGATATTTCAACAATAAACTGAATTTGATTTTCTAGTCTTTAGTAATGTACAGTGTCATGCCAATATTTAAATTATTATAACGTTTTGAACAAATTTAGATTTAAATCTCAAAACTAAACACACAGTGAATAATTTAGAATTGCTAATCGCAATTACTTCCAGATCTTTTACATAGGTTAGCAAAATAACATGATTTCTATTGTTTTACTCCTGTCTGTCTGTCAGAAAACTTAACATTTTGCATTTTCTCCAAAAGTGTTTGACAAACAAAGCTGAAATTTGGTATCTAACTTCCTTTCAATGATATCTATATGTTCCATGTAACCCTTATCAACTCTTAATTAAAAAACTTAACATTGTAGAAAAATAGCCATTTCGGGCATTCATGTTTCACAAACACATCTTGTCTTTCAAGAAACTTACATTTTGTCACTCAACTATTCTATCAATCATGATTTCAACAACTGTTCTTATTTATTTCAGACAAATTTATCAATATTACAAAAAGACTTACCGTAATATCACTTGGAACATTTGTGAACTTTTATTATTATTTCCAAAATTGGAAATGTTATACACATTTTTATGATTCTTGTGTGGAACAGTGAATTGTGAACACTTTAATAGTGAACATTTTTTTATGATTTTTGTGCAACACTGATTTAATTCTAAATACAGTTTTGTGATTTTTATGTAGCTGTGAGTTCATTGTGACAGTGAATTGGAGTATATATTGGAATTATTGTGAACATAAGTTCTACCCTATGTGACTTAAGGTTGTGTACCTTAATATAGATCACTTTGTGTTGATTGCTGAAAGATATAGAGTACAGTGTGACGAAGTTAAAGAAAAGAGATACAGAGGAAAAAGGGACTTGGATTTACCATTGATTTATCCGTTTAATGTAAGAACTGGCTTTTTATTACTTTCTCTTGAATTTTTACACTATCTGCACCTAAAGATCAGAAAGGGATCAATATAAAATCTGGTCTGTCCATTAGTTTGTCTGTTTTTTCCTTGTAAGTTAGAAATTAAGATGTAGTGCTCAAATTTGATATTAAAACAGTTCATAATTCATTGGTATGAATCCCTTAATAACATTGTTAAAGTGACTTATCAAGGTCAAAACGATACATGCTTGCAAATTTACACTTCATACACATGTAGCAGCTTTTATGGTCCAGGGCCCTGTTTTTCTTATGATTTTATGAACATTTCAATTCATTTGTAAAACAGGGTCCTGGTCATCAGACAATGTCAAAAGTTGTCTTTGAATGTCTGGAAAATTTGCCATTTTAGTTTATATTTTCTAATTGCAGAAGGAAAATGCCTCGCAAGAAGAATTGGCGAATGAGTAGAGCCAGAAGAGATGTACTCACGAAAACCACAGCTGATTTAACGGGTGTCTTTGAACTATCAGATGGGGGCCTATCCCACCCTTTACCTTCATCTGTTTTGGATGAAACAGATGTAAGGCCATCTGTGTCTATGGAGGGCGTCTTTGGAATATCAGATGGGGGACTTGCCCACCCACAAAAACCATCTGTGTCTATGGAGGGCGTCTTTGGAATATCAGATGGGGGACTTGCCCACCCACAAAAACCATCTGTGTCTGGAATTTGTTCTGAAACTGTTCTTGATACTGTTCTTGATACTGTTCTTGATACTGTTCTTGATACTGTTCTTGATACTGTTCTTGATACTGTTCTTGATACTGTTCATGATACTTTACCAAATACTGCAGATGATATACTTACTGACACTGTTATTGATGCTAGTGCTGATGGTAATACTGTTCTTGCTACTGAAGTTGTTGCTGAAGATACAGAATCCAACACAATGATTTTCGGAACTTTTCATCAAGGTAATCAAATGTTTGACCCATCCTCTCGAAATCTACAATGTACAGCCAATGCCTTATGCTCGATGATATACACAGAGCTTAGACATCTGCCATCTTCACAAAATCTAGATGAAATTCTAATAGAAGGAGATAGATTACATAGAGAAATAGTGATTGGACTGAAAGCGAGGAATGACTTTCAAAGCTTGCTTTTGAATTTGGAAGAGATCCCAGGTTCTGTAACTGCATTTGATAGACATGTTTCTATTGTGAGAGGAAATATTTTATCTGGTGTATTTATTCAAAGTTCTATCAACACTCATATGTCATCACTTCACAGTTGTTTGAAGGAAGCATTTCACACAACTTCTTATCTTTTATTTATCATTGGTTCAGTTTGTTCTGCAATTTTCAGGCAGGATGGTAGATATTGTTTATTTGATTCTCATTCACATGGTGTTGATGGATTGGTAGATGATGATGGAAGATCATTATTAGCTTCTTTTCTTTCAATAGATGATTTGGTAATGTTCATGTATGCAATGTATCAAAGTATGAACATCGATCTAAATGAACAATTTGACATGATGCCAATTAGATTTGTTATAGGAGAAAAAATCCATGAATCTGAATCCAAGAAAAATGAAATTGAATTTACAAATTGTCCACCTGAGAAATTATCTTTGATTGACATATATTTCAAGGATCAAGCAGAGAGACAAAAGCGCAAACAAGAAGTTAGGTCAGATTATGAAATTGTACACGAACGTAAAAGATTAAAAAGAAATGAATATATGAAAAGTTATATGAGGAAAATTAGGCAGGATCCTGAAAGACAATCTAAGGAAAGATTAGTGGCTAGTATTTCAAAGAGAAAGGCAAGAAAAAATCCAGAAAGGCAAGTCAAGGAACAGACTATGACTAGTATTTCAATGAAAAAAGCAAGACAAAATCCAGAAAGGCAAGTCAAGGAACGGACTATGACTAGTATTTCAAAGAAAAAGGCAAGACAAGATTCAGAGAGGCAAGTCAAGGAACGGACTATGACTAATACTTCAATGAAAAAAGCAAGAAAAAATCCTGAAAGGCAAGTCAAGGAACGGACAATGACAAATATTTCAAAGAAAAAAGCAAGAGAAAATCCAGAAAGGCAAGTCAAAGAAAGGTCAATGACAAAGGGTTCTATGCAAAAAGTTAGACAAAATGAGGAAAGAAAGAAGAAAGAAAGAATGTTAACTCTTAAATCAATGCACAAGTGCCGCTCTAGTAAATTGTATAAAGATTCAGAAAGGATGAAAAAACAGAATAAACGTTCATCAAGATTCAATATGATAGTAGAAAATGAAAGAAATAAGACTAAGCGCCAGAGTCTAAGGTCTAATTTAGATTATAAAATTAAGGAAAAGAGCTACAAAAGTTCAAAGCGATATGGTTCCAGCTTAGACGACTGCATTGAAAAATTTAAGAAGAATGTTTCAAAAGGCCCTGTTTATGTTTGTTCATGCTGTAACCAAACATGGTTTAAACATTCTGTTGTGTTATTCAACAAACTAAATTCTAAATGCTCTTCTGATGCAGTTAAAAAATTTTCTACAAATTACATCTCTGTTGATGATTGTGAATGGCTGTGTAAAACATGCTATGAAAAAATTAAACTTAACAAAGTCCCTCCAATGTCTGTTTTCAATCAAAATGCATTTCCTGTACTGCCAAAGGAACTGAATTTACATCAGCTAGAGGAAAGATTAGTTTCTTTGAGAATCCCATTTATGCAGATTAGAGAATTACCAAGAGGAGGTCAGTTGTCCATCAAAGGGAATGTTGTCAATGTCCCGGTTGACATTCAGCCTGTTATACACAGTTTACCAAGAACATTAGATAGTCACTATACAATACCTGTTAAACTTAAGAAGAAACTTTCATATAATAAATGTGATTTCACTGAAAATATTAGACCTCTGCATGTTTTAAGTGCTCTTCATTGGTTAGTGAACCATAGTGTACTGTATAAAGAATCTGGTGTTAAAGTAGATGATGACTGGATGCAATCAATTACTTCAGATTGTAGTGATACAGTAAAAGAGTTCTTTGGAATGACAGGTGAAAGCGTAAGTGAAGAATTAGATTGTAATGATGATGTGAATTATGACTCTGATCACTTTAGTGAAGTTGACGAGACAGAAAAGGTTATTGGTAATAGTGACACTATGCTGGATGCTGCAGACCCAAATAAAGACAACGCTTATACTTTTGCTCCAGGTGAGGGTCAAACACCACTCAGCCTTTATCAAGATCCTGATGCAGAATATTTGTCTTTTCCTACAATTTTCTGTGGACAGAGAAGAAGTCCAAATGATAAAAAACATGTTCACATTCACTATAGTGATACATGCAAGCTAGAACTGAGGCATATTGATCGCAGAGTAGCATCAAATATTCCCAATATCTTCTTTAAGTTAAAGAAAGTTCAACTGAAACAAATTTCTGATAAAGTCCATCTTGCTTTGCGTAGATGTAAAACAGAAGGTAAAACATTTACTGCCTCACAAATGCTTGATACAAATCATCTTAAAGGTGTTGTGAGATTGGATGAGGGATTTTATATTTTCAGAAGTTTAAGGAATTCACCACCATATTTTGAAGCCCGTAAAAAAGATGTTTTTGCAATGATTAGACAACTAGGATTACCTACTTGGTTTACATCTCTTTCGTCGGCAGATACCAGATGGCATGATCTACTAAATATGCTCTCTCAGATAAATGATGGAAAAACAATGTCTGTGGAAGAATTGGATAACTTGACTTGGATTGATAAAACAAAACTTGTGCAAAAAGATCCAGTTACATGTGTAAGGTATTTTGACAACCGAGTACAAGAATTCATAAACACTGTACTTAAAAGTCCCCATGACCCATTAGGAAAAATAATAGATTACTTTTATCGTGTTGAATTCCAACAAAGAGGTTCACCTCACATCCACATGTTAATATGGATTGAAAAGGCTCCTAGATATCATGAAAGTTCATTAGATGAAGTAACATCCTTCATAGATAAGTATGTATCTTGTGAGAAAAATCCAGATCAACAACTTGTAGAACTACAGATACATAAACATTCCAAGTCTTGTAGAAAGAAACAGAAATCTATTTGTAGATTTGGTTTTCCCATTCCTCCAATGAAAAGCACAACTATATTGGAACCGTTAAATGACTGTAAAGAAAAGCAAAATTACAAAGATTTATTTGTCAAAATACAAAAGAAATTGGATGAGTTGAAGGAAACAAATATTACGGTAGATGATTTCCTTACTGAGATCAAAGTAAGCAAGGATGATTACATCAAAGCAGTCCAAAGCTCATTGAGTGGTCCAAAGGTTTTTCTGAAAAGAAAATTAAGTGAGGTTAGAATTAATGCATACATGAAACCTATTCTAAACGCTTGGGGTGCAAACCATGACTTACAATTTGTATTGGATCCATATGCATGTGCTGTATATATAGTTTCATATATTAGTAAAGCACAGAGAGGAATGAGTATTCTTATGAATGAGGCATGTAAAGAAGCTAGAAGAGGAAATATGGATCTCCGACAACAGGTTAGACATATTGGAAATAAATTCTTGAATAGTGTTGAGGTTAGTGCCCAGGAAGCCTGCTACTTACTTTTACAACAGCCATTGACAAAAGCCTCAAGGGATGTTGTTTTCATTAACACTTCTTTGCCTGAAGAGAGAACATTCCTACTTAAGTCTAAGGAATCTCTTGAAAAATTATCTTCAAATTCTACAGATATTGAAGCAGATAATACCATTAAAAGATATTCTAAAAGACCAAAACAACTTGAAAATTGGTGTTTAGCAGACTATGTGTCCCAGCTTGATATCAAATACAACACTGACAAAGGCACTGCAAGAAATTCAGGTGAAAACATTTCTGAAACATTAAATGAAGAAACCAATGAAGGTGAAAACAATGAAAACATGGATACATATTGTAACGAGGATGAGGTGCTTGACTCAGACACAAATGACTATAATTCAAGTGAGGATAGACAATATTCTATTCCTGGGGGTCGAATTGTTCTCAAAAATGGAATTGTTATAAGTGAAAGGAAACAAAGAAAAGTCATAAGATATGTAAGATTTTCGAAAAAAATTGACATCGAACAGTTCTGTAGAGAAAGATTGCTTCTATTTACTTCATGGAGAGATGAAAGTATTGATTTGAAACAAGGTCATGACTCTTACCTATCAAGGTACAGATCCATTAAAAATTTCATAGAGCACAAAGCCTTGCAGTATGAAAAGAATGCTGATGAACTAGATGATGCAATGGAGCGTGCTCACAATGAGGAAGATTTTGATGATGTTGCCCCAGGCACAGAGCAGTCTGAGCAGGATGACTCAAATATTGGTGCAAAAGAAAGTGAAAGTTTCATATTCTTTGATCCTGATAGACCTGAAAATCAGAGACAAGGTGATATTGCTGGAGATGTTGGTTTAAGTGTTGCTTCTGTAGATATTAGTGTACGCAGGAAAACAATGTCAGACATAGATTACAGGCAATTGATAAAATCATTGAATACGAAACAGAGAGAATTTTTTATTCATGTTTTCCAATCTGTTAAGCGTGATGAACAAAAGTTGAAAGTTTTTTTAACTGGTGGTGCAGGCGTTGGAAAATCTGTTCTTGTAAGTGCATTGTTTGAAGCTTTGCAGCGTTACTTGACATCTAATCCTGGTGATAATCCTGAGAACTGTAGAGTTCTTCTCTGTGCACCAACAGGTAAAGCTGCTTTTCATATAAATGGGGTAACATTACATTCAGCTTTCCGCATTCCAGCAAGCCAGGGTTATGATTGTACTCCACTTAATAGTGACACTTTAAACACCCTTCGAACAAAATATAAAGACTTGTCTGTTGTTATGATTGATGAAGTGTCCATGGTTGGAAATAACATGCTTAAACTCATAAATGAAAGATTAAAACAAATAAAGGGCAGTAATGTTCCATTTGGTGGCTTGCATATGATATTCATTGGAGACCTTTTCCAGTTGA